>SOZL01000319.1:94489-121118 GCA_009733165.1 Naja naja | reverse complement strand
GATGGCCACGTCCCAAGTTCATGCGATATCCCTCCCCCTCCATTAGCGACCTTTGGACAAAAGCAGGAAGCTTGCTCTCACTTCACAACCAGGTGACTCACTTAAGGACGGCCGTGATTCACATATAACAGTGGTGGTGCCAGGATAGGTTGTAAAACAGGGCCCAACTCACTGAACCAAAGTCTCGCTTAATGACAGAAATGTTGGGGTCAGTTGTGGCCGTAAGGCAAGGACTGGCATTTTTTTTTCCGTCTGTGATGGGTCTGGATTCTTTTTGTCCTCTTACTGACAATGGAGTGTGTCAGAATTACCGAACTGGAAGGGCCCTTGGAGGTCATCTAGTCCAACCCCCTGCTCAAAACAGGAGACCTTTACAGAAGAACAGGAGTAGGAAAGGACCCCTGAGGTCATCTATTCCAACCCAATCACCACACTCAGTAGAATAATAGAGTGGGATGGGACCTCGGAGGTCATCTAGTCCAACCCCCAGCTGCAGCAGGAGACCGTGACAGAATAATAGAATAACAGAGTTGGAGGGAACCTCGGAGGTCATCTAGTCCAACCCCCGGCTGCAGCAGGAAACCCTGACAGAATAATAGAATAGCAGAGTAGGAGGGAACCTTGGAGGTCATCTAGTCCAACCCTGGTTAAAGCAGGAGACCCTGATAGAATAATAGAATAACAGAGTTGGAGGGAACCTCAGAATTCATCTCGTCGAACCCCCGGCTGCAGCAGGAGACCCTGACAGAATCATACAAAAATAGAGTTGGAAGGGGACTTGGAGGTCATCTAGTCCAACTCCCTCCTCAGAATAACAGAATAAAGGAGGTGGCAGGGACCTCAGAGGTCATCTAGTCCACCCCCCCCTCTCTGACAAACGGTTGTCCAATCTCATTTTCAAACCCTCCAACAACGGAGCACCCATCATTTCTGGATTGTAATTATTTTTAAATAATATTTATTTTCATAAAATCTCCCCCCCCCCACCGGTCTTCTGAAACCCTCCCCCTCCACCCGCGTGTGAAAATTCAAGAAGCTGAGCTGCGTGTGAATTCCACAAGCCCTTAAAGCTGGCGACACGGATAAAGGAACAACTTTTTTTCAAAAATAAATATATAAATAAATAATGATAATAGGAACGTTTCTAAAAAAAGACGAAAAATAGAAAACAATCTTGACAGCTTTAAGAGGGGTGGACTTCAACTCCCAGAATCCCCCAGCCGGCACATTTTGTGTCCATATCACAGAAAGATGGCAACCTTAATGAAAGTTTAACTCCAAGGGGAGGTTTTCTCACCCCCTTCCCCCTTTGAAATCCATTTCATGCCCTCTATCCTGGTTTGTTCTACCTTCACTCTTGATGGAAAGCGTGCAGTTGTTTTTTCAAACCTATTCCAAGTCCCATCATCCTTAACATTAGAAAAAAATATATTGAGATTGATGTCTGGAAATGTAGTTGTGGCTTCTTCTAGCTGGCTTGGTGTGGTTGTGTGGTCCAAGCCCATCTATTGTGGCTTGTAATCATGGTTCGTGGCTCTCCTTCCGTGAAGCTACCCAATGGGGGGAGGTAGTCTATCCCACTGCATCTGCACAACTTCCTTCCTCTCCACAAAGGCTTTGGGGTGAGCTGGGCTACTCCTAGCTCCAGCAGGGGGTTGGACTAGATGACCTCCGAGGACCCTTCCCACCCTATGATTCTATAATTCTGTAAAGGTCTCCTTCTTGAGCAGGGGGTTGGACTAGATGACCTCCAAGGTCCCTCCCAGCTGTTTGATTCTGTAAGGGTCTCCTGCTTGAGCAGGGGGTTGGACTAGATGACCTCTTGAGATCCTTCCAACTCTGTCACTCTGTAACAGTTAGTAGGACACCCACCTCACCTCTGATGTTGGAGACTCAGCTTAATTGTCAGAAAGGGGCACTGTCCCTTTAAGAACTGGAGGCAGAGAGCTTTAGAGCCTCTCCCTCTTTCTCCTCAACCCTCCCCACCCTTCCTTAATTATTATTATTATTTATTATTAAATTTATATCCGCCTCTCCTCCCCATTGGGGAACTCAGTACAACAAGATAAAAAACAGTAGCCTATACAATATAAAATCAAGACACATTCATACAATCCAGACATACAAGAGGGAAGAACAAGGACTCAATTCCATGCCCTCTGACAAAGCCAGGTCTTAACAGCTTTGCGGAAAGCAAGTAGATTGGGGATAGTTCTGATCTCCGTAGGGAGCATATTCCAAAGGGACGGTGCTGCCACAGAGAGGCTCTCCCAGCGGCCCGCCAGCGACATTGTCTGGCCGGCGGTATCGAGCAAGCCCTCCTGTGGGATCTAACCGGGTGCTGGGAGGCATACGGTAGCAGTAGGTGGTCTCGAAGGTATCCTGCTCCTAAGCCATGAACGGCTTTAAAAGTTGTCACTAGCACCTTGAATTGCACCGAAGACCACGGCAGCCAATGCAGCCCGCGGAGGATAGATGTTATAATCACTCGCGCGGCCGCATTTTGCACCAGCTGAAGTCTCCGAGTGCTCTTCAAGGGCAGCCCCATGTAGAGCGTTGCAGTAATTCAATCGGGAGGTGACGAGGCGTGGCGACCGTGTGTAGAGCCCCTCGGTCCAGGAAAGGTCGCAACTGGCGCAACAGGCAAACCTGTGCAAAGGCCCCCCTGGTCACAGCCGTAAGATGGTGGTCAAATTGTAGCTGTGGATCCAGAAGGACCCCAAGTTGCCAACTCAGTCTGAGGGAGATAATTTCTCTCCCCAGTACCAAAGTTGGATAATCAACTGGAGACCAGGGGCAGGACCCACAGCCACTCGGTCTTGTCAGGGTTGAGTCTGAGCGATTAGTCCCCATCCAGACCCTCACAGCCTCCAAGCACCAGGACATCACCTCCACGGCCTCACTAGATTGACGGGGACAGAGATGTACAACTGGGTATCATCAGCGTACTGATGATACCTGACCCGTGTCGACGGATGATCTCACCCAGCGGTTTCATGTAGATATTAAATAGGAGGGGAGAGAATAGAACCCTGGGGACCCCACATGGCAGGGCCCTAGGGCTTGATCTCTGCCCCCCCAACATTGACTGAGTCGGTCAGAGAGGTAGGAGGAGAACCACCGTAAAACAGTGCCCCCACTCCCAGCCCCTGAGCTGACCCAGAAGGATACCATGATCGATGGTATCAAAAGCGCTGAGAGGTCAAGAAGCACCAGGATGGAGGGAGACCCCCATCCCGGGCCGCCAGAGATCATCCACTAGTGTGATCAAGGCCGTCTCGGTGCTGTACCTGGGCCTGAAACCAGACTGCAAGGGATCCAGATAATCAGCTTCATTCAAGGCCGAAGGAGCTGGAGCGCCACCACCTTCTCAACAACCTTCCCAGAAAGGGAAGGTTGGAGACAGGATGGAAGTTATTTAAAAGAGCCGGGTCCAGGGAGGGCTTCTTGAGGAGGGGCCTGACCACAGACCTCTTTCAAGGCATGCGGAACACACCCCTCACCCAAAGATGCATTTATAATCTCCTGGAGCCAGCTGCATGTCGTCTCCCGGCCTGCGAAACAAGCCAGGAGGGACATGGGTCCAGTAAACAGGTGGTGGCATTCACTGCTCCCAGGGCCTTGTCCACATCATCAGGGCCAACCGGGACAAACTCATCCCAGATAACTGGACTAAGACCTGCCTCTACCACCTCAGTGGACTCTGCCCAGCCAGAGTCCAAGTCTGACCGAATCTGAGCGACTTTATCTGCGAGAAACTGAGCAAATTCCTTGGCCCTTCCCTGCAGGGGTTCCTCCACCTCCTCAGATCTTAAGAGGGAGCGTGTCACCCAAAACAGGGTGGCCGGGCGACAGTCCGCAGATGCGATAAGACTGGCCCAATATGATCATTGTGCCACTCTTATCGCCACTAGATAGGCATCAATATGCGTCCTAACAGTGTCGGTCAGATTCAGCCCGACTTTTCTTCCAGCGGCGTTCTAGGCATCTCTTCCGCCGCTTCATCCCCCAGAGTTCCTCGGTAAACCAAGGAGATTTCCGAGGTCTGCGGATGGTGAGAGTCGCAAAAGCAACCCGATCTATAGCCCCAGTGGCCGCACTATTCCAGGCTTCCACCAGGGCCTCAGTCAAGCTGTGGGCAAGGGAAGCCGGAAACTCCCCAAGCTCCCTCTGAAACCCAATTGGGTCCATTAGGCGCTTGGGGCGGAACCACCTAATCGGTCCCGCCTCCCTGCGGCGTGGAGTGGTCGTCAGGAAGTCCAATCTTACAAGGGAATGATCTGACCATGACAAGGGCTGAGTGACTATTTCCCCCAATATCAGATCATGGTGCCATTGTTCAGAGATAAAAACCAGATCGAGCATGTGTCCCCCCCGATGAGTCAGGCCCTGAACTACTTGGGTCAGGTCCATGGTTGCCATGGAGGCCATGAACTCCTGGGCTACACTCGAGGATTCGCCAAGGGATGGCAGATTGAAGTCCCCAAGCACCACCAGCCTGGGGAACCCAACCGCCAACCCGGCTACTCCCTCTAGTAGTCCAGGCAGGGCTGTTGCAACGCAGCTGGGAGGCAGGTACGTTAACAACAGGCCCACCTGAACCCCTAGGTCCAACTTCAGAAAGAGGGACTCAGACCCGTCTATCTCCAGAACAGGGCCTTCCCGTGGACATAGTTCCCGATGAGCAATTACTGCCACTCCACCGCCCCTGCCCTGAGGTCGCGGCTGGTGCAGCACTTGAAACCCGGAGGGGCACATCTCAACGAGGGGAACCCCCCGCCCCATGCCCCAACCAGGTCTCAGTAATACATGCCAGGTCGGCCCTCTCCTCCAAGATTAAATCATGGATCAGAGGAGCTCTCCTTACTACCGACCTGGCATTTAAAAGCAACAGCCGGAGCCCAGGGCCTGGTCTTCAATGGCCAGTGGGTCTCCGAGAAGAGCTCGAGGGGTCGGAACGCGGTACTGCCACCAATTTGTGAGTACGCGTTCCCCGATAATGCAAAAAACAAAACGGGGAAGGGGCTGGAAGGCTGAAGGTTCCTGAAGAGCTTTCTGGTCTGAAGGAAGCCCTTTCACTGGACTGCGGTTAACAGCCTGAGAATCATGGATACAATAGGGTCTGTTCTCAGTCTCTGTGAGAACCCAAGAGAAGGTAACTGGAGCCCCCTGGGGAAGGGTTATTTTGGGGGAGGGGATGCCTGCTGAGGGCAAAGGGAGTTTTCGGGGGTGGGGTGTCCAGACAAGGGGGAGGGTCTGGAATGGTTTCTCCAAGCTGAGGATGATGGGTGGTGGAGTCTGGGGCATAGGGGTTTTCCAGACGGATGGTGGAATCTGGAGGCAAGGGGTTTGCTAAATTAAAGAAGGATGTTGAGAAGTTTGGGATTGGGTAGACTACAGTTGGTTTGGGTTGAATGGAATAGGATTGAGTTTGAGTAGGACTGGGTTGAGTTATGTTGGATTGGGTATAGCTGAGAATAGTAGGATTGAGTTGGGTACAGCAGGTACCAAACTTGGTACTCTACCAGTTAGGTAGAGTCGATATTAGTTGTGCGGTAGGATTGTGTTGCATTGAGTAAGGATGGGTTGGGTAGAGCAGGGTTGGGTTGGGTTGAGTTGGAAGCTCATGGAAGAGTCCTGTATTTGTGTAAATGCACAATGGGTGTGAGACACACACTAGCCATCTTTTCCTTTCCTTTCCTATCAGCAAACTGAAACAGGAACAGAGGGGAAACCAAGTTAATAATCAGAGACAAAGCTGATTTATTTTCAACTTGCAACTTGTTGCAGTTTTAATTCTGGGAGTGTAAATGATGGCTTGTTGCAAAGACATCTATAACAACCCACGCCTCTGTGTGTGTGTGTGTGTGTGTGTGTATGTAGGGGGGGTGCAGCTCAATTCCCAGAATTCTTTGCACTAACGAGCTGAATGGTGTCCGATCTGGGGAAAGCTGGCTTAATGTGTGACCAAACCTGGCTGATGGCTTAGTGTTAAGGATATCCCCGTTAGGAGGATGAGTGAACTCAGGGTTAACGTAGTGAGAGTAGTAATGAATAACACGCACAGCACACAGATACACTGACTAGGCAAATGTAGGTTTTACCGCCAGTAAATAGTAAGCAAAAAAAAAAAACCATAAGCAGTCCAAGTAATACATGGTGAATGCAGGTAGTGTTCAAAATACTCAGTCCAGGGATAATCCAACAATGAAGTCTTTTTCCTTACTGGTATCATAAACAAAGTTCAGTAGACCGGGTATGCGAACAGCGACAAACCTCACAGCAATACAAGTATAGATAATCAAAGGAAAATGCAAACAGTGGCGAACCAGGTTGCTGGCTCCATCTTCTGGCCGTTGGAGTAACTTCAGCCAACCACAATTACAACATTCTCTTAAAGGTACAACAACATGAAATGACTATTCTGGTTTATATATTGCCAACCCAACTGTGAGGTGACTGTCATTCCTAACACTTAGTAAATCACGATTTGTTAACTTTGTTGTGCGAAAAATTGGGTGGTTATTGTGGAGGAAAATAGAATAAAGGAATATTATACCTATGTCTGCTTCCTTGAATGACTTGTCAAAGCAATCATGATTAGAAAAATCTATAATCACATTCATAACCATAAGCCATAAACCATAACTTGAGAAATCAAGTTAGTTTGAGAAACCAAGTTAGGAAAACTGGCACAAATTTAAGGCAGAGAAGCTGCTGGCAATGAAGCCGTTTAGGGGTTTGGTGAAGGAAGGGTTGGTTTTGGTGAGCTGGACAACAACACCCATCCTTCCCTGCCTGGCTGAGGATGATGGGACTTGTAGTACTACACGTGTCTTGGGGTTGGCGGGGGTTGGGGGATAAAGAGTTGGCATCTCGACCTCCTGCCACTTTGGAGGACACACACTGAGGAGCCCGGGGCGGTTTTATGAGGAGTCCTCAACATATGACAGGAGCTTTGGTCACTAAGTGAGGAGCATGTGGTCAAAACGAGTCCCCACCCCAGTTTTTCTAGGATTGGCCACCCTTTTAGCCCCGGGCATGAAGCGAATCGCGTCGTTGGGTGAGCGGCGCTGGATCGGCTGACCATCGTTTGGGCCATCGGTCGTTAAGTGGAACTGGGCTGTCATTAAGCAAAGCCCATGGGAGGGAAGGTTGCGAACGGCGATCGCTTGAACCCCCGGGATGGCTCAACCAACCGGCGTCCATACATGCCCCTGAATTTTTGACCATGTGAATGGGGGCGCTGTGACGGTCCTAAGAGCGAAGACCGGCTGCAAGGCATAAGTTCAAGGACTTCCTGTATGGAGGGGGGCGGGAGAAGTTGGAAGTCTGAATTTCTTCCATTGAAGCCCACCATCTCTTAAGCTGGGGCCCCTCTTGATGAGTTGGGCACCACCGGTGGCTGGGGATGTTGAGTTCTGTAGTTCAAGGGTTCTGGGAGCACCTTGGGATCAGGAAAGGAGTGGAGTGGGCACTCCATCCGTCTGTCTGTCTGTCTGTCTGTCTGTCTGTCTGTCTCTCCTTCTATCCATCTCTTCATTTCTCCATCTTTTCATCTCTCCCTTTTTCTGTCACCTTCCTTTATCTGTCCCTCTGTATCTGTCTATCCACCCATTTCTATCTTGATCCATCTGTCCATCCATCCTTCCCTGTGTAACCCTCTCTGTCCCTCTGTCCTGCCCTTTGTTCATCCTTTATCTGTCTGTCCATCATCCCTCTATCATCTATCTGTCTATCCATTCGTCTCTCTTTCTCGATCCCTCCATCTTTCTCTTTTATTTATCCCTCCATTCTCTCCCCCTCTCTAGCCATCTATCTATCCACCGATCATTTTATCAGTCATACATCCATCTAGCTCTATGTCATCTATCCAGTTGTCCCTCTCTCTCATCCATCCATCCATCCATCCATCCATCCAGCCAGCCAGCCAGCCAGCCATCTCTATCCAGCCATCTCTGTATCTTTCTCTACACATTTATCCATCCACCTCTATCATCCTCTTTCCATTTATTTGTCATCCATCCATCCCTCTATATTTCTATCTCTATCCATCCAGCTCTATCATCTGTTTTTCTTCCCATCATCCCCTCTTTCCCTTTCTTTCCCTTCCTTCCTTTCTTCCATCCATCCATTCATTTCTCTATATTTCTATTATCTATCAATTCATCTCTATCATCCATTTTCCTTTTTTAAAATAATGCTTTATTGATTTTTTTCCATTTATCCGTATTACCAATAGTTATTAAACAGTGCTGTGACATTATGTATACATTTATGTGTCCTATCAAAACTTACTATGCATAATACTTTCATAGCCTCTTATTTATTATATACATTATTTACAATTTCTGTGTTTATATCTATTATCTATCCAAATAAACCATGTTTCCCATACTGCGTTGTATTCTGTGTCTGTTTGCCCTTTTATTTTATTTATTTATTTATTTATTTATTTATTTATTTATTTATAATTTTAAAAAACTTTATTTACAAATATTAAAAACACACAAACATACACATACATACAAAGTAATGTGCAAAGCGCTTTCTTCACTCGGTTTGACTGTCAGATTGGATATACATTGTAACTTTAAAATTAAATTATACATAAACTTATTCATTACCAGTTCTTCCCTTTTGTTTGACTTGGGTTGTCATATTCTGTATAGTTCTCCTAGGTATCATCTATTAGCTTATGTCATCTTCAGCGTCATTACCTCAGATCGATTACCCTGATTTTCCTGTGGCCGTTCCACCCTCGGTGCTTCTCCTTCTTTTTTCCCCTTTTTGTACGTGCGTATTTCGTTCCACCCAATCATACCATCTATCCCATATTCTATACATTTCAGAATCTTCTTTTCCATGTAATTCAAGTGTTAGTTTTTCCATTTCTATACATTCAAAGGTTTTCCTAATTACTTTTTGTATAGATGGCATGATGGGTTCTTTCCATTTCTGAGCGAGAACAATTCGTGCAGCTGTTAGTAGGTGTGTAATCAGGTATTTGTCTTTGGGGGAAAACTTTCCTTTAATCATTCCCAGTAGGAACAATTCTGGTCTCCACTCCAGCTCACATTCTGTCACTTCCTCAATCCAATTTTTAATTTCTTTCCAGTATCTCTTTATTTTTGGGCACGTCCACCACATATGAAAATAAGTACCAATTTTATCTTTACATTTCCAACACTTAGGATTTGCGGCTGGGATTATTTTTGCTAACCTAGCGGGCGCCAAATGCCATCTATGCATCATTTTATATTGATTTTCCTTGTACACCACCGATTTTGTGTATGTCAAATTTTCCTGCCAGATTTCTTCCCAATCATTTAAATCTAAGTCATTCCCCATGTTCTTTTCCCACGCTAGCATTGGCCCCTTCACTAGTTGCCCTGTCATCTCTTGCTCTAATAAGAATTTATATAATTTAGATAACTGTTTCTCTTCTGGTCCTATGAGTAATTTATCCAATTGTGTATTTTTCTTCTCAATTCCATATTCCTTTATATCTCTATTGTATCTCATTTTAATTTGTAGGTAAGCCCAATGGTCTATTATTATTCCTAGTGTTTCTAATTCCTCTCTCATTTTTAAACTCCCCTCATCCAATAATTGATAATATTTAAGCTTTTTATTCAGATCCATAGTATTAGGATGGAATGTTGCCTCCATCATTGAAAACTATCTTGGAATCTTGGTATAGAATTTTTTCCTAATGTCTGCCCAATTTTTAATCAAAGATTTACGTATTATATGTCTATTAAAGTATGTCTGTTTTTTATTAGCCAAATTCTACAAAAATGCATGCCACCCTGTTTGTAGATCGTACTCTTCTAATGTTAAAATTCTTTTATTTACTAATTTAATCCATTTTTTAGTCCAAACCACTACCGCAGCTTTATAATAAATCTCCCAATTGGGGAGCCCAAAGCCACCTCTGCTTCTATCATCTTGCAAATACTTCTTTTTTATTCTTGCTTTTTTTCCAGCCCATATAAATTTCATCACTGTTTTATCCAATTCTGTAAAAAAAAAATTATTTGTCAATACTGGAATTGTCTGGAGTGACGCCTCGGTGTGGCGAGGTAGGGAGAAATACTTCTGCTTCTCCCACCTCGGGTTTTTCCGCTCTAGAACAGCCGTCCGTAGTATATTCATTTTAATCGTTGCTATTCTTCCCAGCAATGATATTTGCATCTTATTCTAATTATCCAAGTCTTTTTTAATTGTTTCAGAATTTTAATATAATTATCTTCCCATAACATTATTGTTTTCTCCCTTATCCAAATTCCTAAATATTTAATTTTATTTACTATTTGTAGCCCCATTGTCTCTTCTAATTTCTTTTGTTTGTTGTTTGTCATGTTTTTAACTAACATTTTCGTTTTCCCCTTATTAATCTTCAATCCCGCCAATTTTCCAAATTCGTTTATTTCTTGTAATAATATTGGGCCTGTCTCCATTGGTTCTTCTATCACAAATACCATGTCATCCGCAAATGCCTGCAGTTTATATTCCTGGCCCCTAATTTTGGTTCCTTTTATGTTCCTATTTCCCCTAATTCTATCTAGCAGTGTTTCCAGAATTGTAATGAACAGCAGAGGCGACAATGGGCAACCCTGTCTAACCCCTTTCTCTATTTTAAATACTTTGGTAGTCTCACCATTTATTAATACATTTGCCCTTTGACTATCATAGATCACGTTAAGCATTTTTTCAAAATTGCTCCCAAAATTCATCTTATTAATTTGTACTTTCATAAAATCCCAGTTTAAATTGTCGAAGGCTTTTTGGGCGTCCAGAAAAATCAATGCCATTTGGTCCCCTGGGTGGCTCTCATAGTATTCCAACAAATCTATTACCGTTCTTATATTATCCCTAATTTGTCTCCTTGGTAAAAATCCATTTTGATCCATATTAATTTCTTTGCTAAGTATTCCTTTTAATCTTTGTGCCATGATCGTCATAAAGATTTTATAATCAGTATTCAAAAGCGATATTGGTCTAAAACTTTTAACTTGGTTAGTATTTGATTCTTCTTTAGGAATAAGAGTTATATATGCTTCTTTCCACGTATTTGGAATTTTGGCTTTCAACGGTACATCTTTGCATACCTCTAGAAACATCTTTTTTAAGACACCTCCTACATTTTTATAAAATTCACTTGGGAATTCATCCAGGCCTGGGGTTTTGTTACTCTTTTGTTTTTGGATCGCCTCATTTAATTCATTCATCGTTATTTCTCTATTCAATATCTCTCTTTTATCAACTGCTATCCTATGCACAGTTCCTTCCCTTAAGTACTCTTCTATTTTAGTTAGATCCACTTTTTCTTGTCTGTGTAAGTCCTTGAAATATTCTCTTATGATTTCTTTTTGCCCTTTTAGTACCATAGTTAATTTATCCATTTCCACACACTCTAAAATTTTTTTGATATTAAGCCTTCAGCTGGTATAGAATTTTCCTTCCAGTACTGAGCATATGAAATTCTTGCTGCTGTTAATATATGTAATATAAGATATTTTATCTTCCTATTATGATATTTTTTTATTATTCCTATGAGGAATAATTCCGGGACAAAATCAGTTTAGTTTTTAGTTAACTCTTCTAACCACGTTTGAATCATTTTCCAGTATTTTTTCACTTTGGGGCATGTCCACCAAGAATGAAAGAAGGTACGTTGTTGTCCACACTTCCAATAATTTGGTTGTAAGTTTGGGTAAATCTTAGACAGTCTTGGAGGTGCCAAATGCCAACGGTAGAACATTTTCTGTTGGTTTTCCTTATATGCCGCCAATTTTATTTTATAATTCACATTCCACATCTTTTCCCATTCTTCCAGATCAATAGTATGTCCAACGTTCTTACCCCATGCAATCATCGTTCCTTTCACAATTTCTTCCACTCTTTCAAATTCTAATAAATGTTTATATAACTTTGATAGTAATTTCTTATCTGGGCCAATCAAGATTTTATCTAGTGTTTGTATTTCATTATCTATTCCAAATTCCTCACTGTCTTTTTTATGTCTTGTTTGAATTTGCATATAAGTCCACCAATCCAGTTTTATTCCCTGCTCTTCCAAATTGTGACTGCTCTTTAAGTTCCCTTGGTCATCCCTATACCTAGCTGTTTTCTTAACCTCCGTTATATTGGGGTGGATTACTGCTTCCAAGGGAGATACCCAGTTTGGAATTTTCAAATAATATTTATTCTTTATTTGTTTCCATGATTGTATCAGCACATTTCTTATTTTATGTCTATAAAAGTATAGATACGGCTTGTTTTCTTTGTCCCACAGGAAGGCATGCCTTCCTCTTTGTATGTCATGCCCTTCTATGGTTAATATTCTTTTTTCCCTTAGATTGATCCAATCTCGTATCCATACAAGTATTGCTGCCTTATGGCATAGTTCCCAATCTGGAAGCCCAAGGCCACCTCTGCTCTTACTATCCTGTAAATCTTTCAACTTTATTCGGGCTTTTTTGCCTGGCCAAACAAATTTTGTGATTATTCTATTAAGTTCTCTAAAAAAAATCCTTATCTAATTCTTTTGGAGTTTTTTGAAATAAATATAAAATCTTTGGCAGGAGATTCATTTTAATAGTTGCTATTCTTCCTAATAACGATAATTGTAAAGTCCCCCATTTTTCCAAATCTTTTTTAATTTGATTGAATAATTCGGTATAATTGTCTTCTTTTATTGTGGAGCACTTTGCTGTTAACCATATTCCTAAATATTTCATTTTTTTTTGTGATTTGTAGTCCCATTACTTTTTCTAACTCCTTTTTGTTTCTAATTGTTATGTTTTTCACTAGCATTTGGTTTTGTCTCTGTTAATTTTAAATCCTGAAATCTCTCCATATTTTTTCTAATTCCTCTATTAAAATTGGGCCTGATTCTAGTGGCTCCTCAATTTAAAAAACCCAAATCATCCGCGAATGCTTGTAGTTTATACACTTCCTTTTTAATTTTTGTTCCCTGTATTTCTGAATTATTCCTAATTTTTATTAATAGTGTCTCTAGTGTCAAAATAAAGAGCAGACGTGACAGTGGGCATCCCTGTTGGACTCCTTTTGTTATTGTAAATGTCTTCGTAATATCTCCATATTGGCCTTTTGAGAAGAATAAACTGTTTCTATTAATTTTTCAAATCTGTCTCCATTTATCCTTCTTTCCCTCCCTTTTCCTTCCTTCCTTCCTTCCTTCCTTCCTTCCTTCCTTCCTTCCTTCCTTCCTTCCTTCCTTCCTTCCTTCCTATCCCAGGGTGGGTGGTACCCAGACCACAAATGCTCCCCTTGCATCCACTGTGTTAAGTGGAAGCTCTCTGACAACAACTCAGATCTTCACTATTACATTAAATAGGTTGGACTAGATGAACTGTTGGAGTTGGAGTCCACCCCTCTTAAAACATTTGGGATTTCTCTCTTCCTCTTTGTTTCTCTTTTCCTGTTTCATTCGCTTTCTGTCTGTTCCTTTCTTTCTTTCTTTCTTTCTTTCTTTCTTTCTTTCTTTCTTTCTCTCTTCTCTCTTTCTCTTCGTAGTTTCTTTCATCTGCTTCTTTCTATTTTTTGTCTCTTTCTCTTTTTGTCTCCCTGTTCTGTCTCTCTCTTTGTTGTTTTCTATCTCTGTCTCCCTCTTTCTATTTCTGTGCATTTGTTTTGTCTCTCTCTTTTTCTTTCTCTACGTCATTCTCTTTCCCTTTTTCTCTCTCCCTCTCCCTCTTTCTCTGGCATTCGCTCTGTCTGTCTCTGTCTCTTCTGTTTCTCTGTCTCTCTGTCTCTCTCTGCCTGTCTCTTCTCTGACTCTTCTGTCGCTTCTCTCTCTCTTCTGTCTCTTTCTCTCTGTCTCTGTGTCTCTCTTTATGCCTCTCTCTGTCTCTTTTCTCCTTCTCCTCTGTCTTTCTCTTTCTTCTCTCTCCCTTCTCTCTCTGCCTCTTCTCTCTCTCTGTCTCTTCTCTCTGTGTGTGTCTCTATCTCCTCTCTCTCTCTCTCTCCTCTCACTATGTGTATGTGTGTGTATCTCTGTCTCTGTCTCTGTCTCTGTCTCTGTTTCTGTCTCTCTCTCTGACTCTTCCAACCTTCTGAACTGCTGGAGAACCACCAGCTCAGCATGGGGTTTAGTGACTCCAACCCCTTCCATTTTTCCAAATCCCTTTTAAGACGTGACCACGTTCAAAAAAGCCTCCCAGCTCCTTAAGTGGCTTAAATCCTTCTTGTGTCTCTTGCCAGGTGGCCCATTTGACTTCTTGCTTCCCCCTCCCAAACCCTTCTTCTCTTTCCCCTCCTCCAGATGGCTCTCGAAGCCTCTCCGCCTCGATGATGCTGCCGAGCGGAGAAATCCAGCCCGCCGTGGCCATAATTGCTCTGGCCGTGACCCTCCCACCGACTTACCAGTGTTCCTGCCGGGGAAGAAGAATAAGAATAAGAATTAAGACTGGCCCCAACCAGAGGGAGCTGGTTGCGACACAACCACCATCAACGCCGCAGCCGGTTCAGAGGTGCTGAGCGAATGCAGCCAGATCGTAATGGAGCAGGCTCTCAAATCTGGCGGGACAAGGCCCCGCAGTCCTGGATGCACTCCGGGGACAGAGCTCCTGGATGCGCGCATTTGTGATGGGCGAGGAGACCCACTGCCTTGGGGTGGCAGTACAGGAGGCCCCCGCCGTCCCTAAACCTGGCGTCTTGGAGACTGCCTCTGGCGAAGAGTCAAGCAACGCAGGGCGACGAAGGCCTGGAGGTGGCATTCCAGGGCGCCCCTCCTCCAGTTGCAAAAGACTACAATAACCTCCATGCCTTTGCCTCCGTGCCGGCTGACTCTGCTGCAGGAGCCAGTGGAGACAGGGGTGTCCCCTCTCTCTCAGGATGAGCCAATGGCTGACGTGCCTTCTCCATCTCCCACACTGGCCAAAGACCTCCCTGCGGTGCTGGCCGAGTCCCCGCTGTTACTCGCCAAGTATCCGGGTAGCCTCGAAGCAGAGCTTTACTTCACATCCACCCGATCCGGACTCTGTTCCCCCCTCTCAGACAGCCCCTGTTCTCGAATGACGGCATGAGCGAGGAGCCAAATGAGGTAGACAGCGAAGGCCTCGGCTCTCCACCCACCTCGCCCTCGGGCTCCTACATTACTGCCAAGGGGGGCAGTTGGACCTCAATGGGCACTGCCAGCACCTCGTCGTCCTGCTCGCTGAATCTCTTAGCTGAGGCAGAAGCCTTGGAAGCCCCAACTGTGGACGAGGAGGCTTTGGCCAAGTTAGAACTTCCAGAAGGGGACCCAAAACTTTCCAGGGTGACCTGCCCCACTTTCGGAGCTTTCCCGTGGAGGTCCTACAACACCTTTCCGTTGTTGTATCCTGCGCAGGAATACAGCGGAGGTGAGGAAGAGGAGCAGAGTCCTTCAGAGGAAAGCTGGGGCTTTGGAACAACACCCTTGGAACTTCCTTCGCGGGAAGTGGAGCAGGTCTATCCCTCCTGGCTCCCCCACTTTGACGAGTCTGAGGAGGACACTGACCTCAGTGTCAGCCCTTTGGCAGGGCACAAGTGTTTGTTGCCTTTGGACAACACAGAAGTCGGAAGTTTCGTGAAAAATGGGTTGGAAGCCTGCCACTTTGCTTGTCCCCTTACCACTGTCTCTGGGCCTCCTTCTCAGCTTCAGGGTGTCTTTGGAGTGGCTCATGACGAGGAGGGTGAACCTGGCGGCCTTCAAAGCCAGCTACCTACGTCCTCTCCAGAGGATGACATGAAGACCATCGAGAGTGATCCAATGATACCAGCTCTGCTCCTCCCCTTCCATGGTAGCCTCCTTTTTGAGCCGGAGTCCATGGAGATCATGCTCTTCCCACAGGGAGAAGCGACAGAGAACGATGCGCTCTACTGTGTGGAAGACGATGACCGCACCTCCGCCTCCTTCCTGCACTCTCTCTCAGAAACCTCCATTGACGGAAGTGGATGAGTCCTTCGCTTATCCGTATGACACCTGCCAGTCCTCAGACTCGGCTTCCGATGATAGCAAGGATGGCGTGGAGCAGGACGCCGGGGTCATCGCAGACAAAGTCGCCAAGTCCAAGGGAGACCCTGAGCAGGTGACACTGCACCCGGAGAGCGAGAGCAAGATGGACGTGTCCTTGGAGGTGTACAACACAGATGAAGACACCATTCGGGGAACGGGGGAAGAACAAACGAGAGGAGAGTCCGAGGAAAGCGTATGCCAAAAGAGGAAAAGTTGATGCGGGGACCCGATAAAAAATCCAAGATCCTTTGACACAATGGTTGTCTCCCAGTTGCAAGCCAGATCAGAGAGCCAAGGTGGTGGCTCCTCAAGGAACAGTTGTATTTCTCATCCGGCTCCAGGAGAAGAGGACTCTGTGGTGACTTTTGAAGAGTGGAGTCTCCCAACTCAGGATGACAAAGAAGAGGAGTCTCTCAAGGAAATGGTCCTCTTCCACCTCTCGCCAACACATCAGCCTCACCCAGATGTCCAACCAACACACCTGGAGTCGGGGCTCTCAGAAGGTGGGGAGTCTCTGATTGCTTGCTTTGATACCGATGACGAATTGGACAACCAGCCTCCATTGACCGACACTGTGGAGGAATCGCCGTCGGTCGTTCCCTTAGCCGAGGAATGGATGGGCCAGATTTGCCAAGGGTCCGTCATCCCCATGGCATGGAACCCCGAATCATGCCCAGTTGAGCTGGAAGACCTGGAAGCCGCTGACAATCACGATTCTTCGAGTTTGGACATTGGCACGCAGCTTGAAGTGTCTGAGAAATGGCTGCTGGAGCTCCTCGACCAAGATGGTGCCGCCAGAGGATGTTCCACTGCACTGGAGCCCATTGGAAACAGCGAGCTGTTGGAGACCTCTTCTGAGAAGGCAAGGCCCTTTGCGTCGCTCCTGGAATCAAAGGGCACTCTTTTAGAACAACCCAAAGTTGTCCGAGCGGAAGCCGAGACAACCCAGGACAGCCTCATTGTCTGTCTGGAGTCAGAAGACGAGCTGGAGGAAGCATCATCTCTTGACCAGATCAGCAACGAGTACCGTGTGATGGTGGCGGCCTTTTCTGAGGCAAAACCCGGCTCCCTCTCGGTGCTGAGCAACCTGACAGAGAAGCTCCTTGCCGAAGACAATGGGGTCCAAGAATCTCCTCTCTTCTCACAAGACGGGGAGGAAGCAGATGAATTGCAGAACTGGAGTTTATGTGGAACGCAGAATAGCTCAATCGATCCAGAAATAGAGGACTACTCCGGACACTCTTCCAACGACGAAGTGGTGGTAGATGACACCACAACACCTAATCTTTCTGAACTCTGCTTGGAAATTGGCAAAACTGAAGCACTCAATGGAAGAGAGAAAAAGGGGACTGGTCAGCAGCATACGGCCATTGTAGCCTGTTACTCTCCACCCAGGAGAGTAACTTCCATCCTCTCCACCCACCCAAACACCCCCAGGGGCCAAGACTACCTTGGATGCTTCTAGCCATTTCCAGACCACTCGCACCACACAAAACCCAGGATTTCTGCATGAAAAGCAAAATAGAGTCAGCCAAAGGAGAGGCTGCCTTGCCGGGAGGTTGCCAGGAACTCTCTTCCCTCAGAAGACACAGGGAGAAATTGGAGGGGGGTGTAAAAAAAGGGCCACCCCCCCCCACTGCCCTTGAGGCTGACCCATTTGATCCTTCCCTCCCCCCACTTTTTTTATGCAGCCCTTCAATTCTTGGGAGCCTGCACTTTGGGGGTTTCAGGAATGAGGGGTGGGGGTTGATGTCGGAAGTGCCTGGCAGCTCCCCACAGCTGGCTTCGTGCTCGAAGAGACCCAGTTCTCTGGGGCTTTAGCTGCTCTTGCTGCAGCTCCAGATTGTCTCCAAGGGCTGTCCCAGATTGTCTTCCTCTAGGTTTGCCCTACCCCACAAACCACTTGGGAACCTCCCCTGCCCCATGGAGTGGGGAATGGGGGACTTTGGGGGTCTTCTCATCCAACCCCCTGCTCAAGCAGGACACCATATATCATTTCAGACAAGTGAGTGCCCAGTCTTTTTTTTTAAATCTCCAGAGATGGACCACCCACAACTGGTATCACACTATTCTGCTCCTCCTCCTCCTCCTCCTCCTCCTCCTCCTCCTCCTCCTCCTCCTCCTCCCTCTTCCAAAGAAGATGTCAAGGTACCTCAGCAGATCTTCCCGTGGGACAGATGTAAGTGATCACCTCGCTCCATTGACCGAGCCTGACTGGAGTCACAGCTGCACATCGGAATTGGTACCGACAATTTAGGTGGATATCTTCCAGGGTGAATTGATCGTTAGGATCCTTTGCATCGAGACATTTCCAATTCTCTCCTGCAACCCAATATTCCACCTGGTATGAGGAGACCGAAGGTTTCCCGATGGCTCCCGGATCAATACTGATCTGGAAACTATTTGGGTGCATTTGCTCAACCTTAGGAGGGGGAGGTCTTCTAAGAGCAGCTTCCAGCTCCTGACGTTCCTTGAGGGCCTCCATGGTCAAGGTTAAACTTTTGGTTTTCAGCATCTTTAATGAGTCAAAGAAATCCTTCATGCTCTCAGTGCTCATTTTCCAGAACATTTCAGAAGCAGCATTACGGCTTCGTGCATTTTCTTGCTTAGCAAAGAGGGCTGAATGGTTGAATTGGAAGTGCAGAGGGATTCCTGGCTCGTCCTGAGCATGCGGCAGGTCAGCCTCCTTGAGGGCCTCCAGGACAGGTGGAGTCCCCCCATCTGCAAAGGTGATCAGGAGTTGGATGTTATCCTTCAGGTCTTTTCCGAACATGGAGATCATGGAATCAAAGACACGTTTCTGGGCATGAGTTGAATGGGCAAGGAAGGCCTGAGCCTCCAAGCAGATGGCATCCAAGTGGTCGATGCCCCCTGGGGTGGAGAAAAATTCCAGGAGCTGCTCCTCAACCAGGTTGTCTGGCTCTGCATCTCTTGTGCCTCCAAATCCTGGCATGTCAATGATGGTGAGAGAATAGGGAATTCGGAAACCCTTCTGATGGTTCACCACATAGGCTGTGACTTCCAATGTGCTGCTTCCAGCTTCGCTTCTCTGGTTTCATGAATGAGTTTGAATCTGAAATTATCTTCCCACTGGACACCCAGGTTATAATTGATCACCCCGTTGATCAGAGTGATTTTCCCACATCCTGTTGCTCCCATCACCAGGATCACTTTCTTGGGCACTTCTGGGTTCTCCTTTCCAAGCTGGTACACGAGACAGGAGGTGGAGGCATCTGAGGGGACTTTCTTCAGAGGAAGGGCAAACACTAATGGCTGTCTATCCTCCACCAGGGAGCTTTCCTGAAGGAATTGGTCGGCTACTTTTCCTCCATCTTCCTCCTCCAGTGATTTGGAGACATCCAACTCCTTGCTGGGGACATCCAGAGATCCATTATCACGCACAGCCAACACCCGTATTCTGTATGCCATCTGGGGCTTCAGACCTTCAATGGGATAAAACTCTGTTTTTCTCCCAGTCCTTTTTTCAGTCAACTGGTCCTTCCCAACTCCTGCCTCCACCGTTCTGTACTCCACCTTGTACTCCTTGACCACAACTCTGGAAGGCAATGATGTTGGGGCTCGTCCAGGCCACGGAGATGACAGAAGATGCCACAGTGACTTCTTAATTTCTCAGGAGGGCTGGTGAGAAGGGTCTTTATGGGTGGGCTCAGCTCACTCCCTTTACTAAATCCAAGCTTGCAATAAGCAGAATACTGGAACTGGTACTCTGTGTTTGGAGGGAGATCTTTCAGCAGGAACATCTCCCTGGTGTCCCCTGTCCTCACAGTTTTCCAGTTTTCTTCCCCTGCAACCTTGTACTCTACTAGATAACTGGAGCTGGCAGCCCTTCCATGTTCAGCTGGCTGAAACTTAAGTTGAATGCTGTCGTGTCTCCACTGATCAGGAAAGGGAGAGGTTTGGAGGGCAACTCAAAGTTCTTGCTGATCTGATCTCCATCTTCATAGTGAGGCTCCTGGGGTGTCCATATCTGGGAGTGAGGCCACCACAAAGAGGACCTTCTCATTGGATTGGTTGATACTGAAAAAGTCTTTGATGGATTTGGCAGCTCGGCGAGCTTTGTGGGTCGTCTCCTTGTGCTCAAACCAGGCCAGGCCTTTCGTGACCTCAGGAACGGACCTTGTTGATTTAAGTGATTCTGGCAAGAATTGTTTCTGAAGCCAGTCCTGAAAGCTTAACAGAAATGGCTCCTTTTTATATAAAGAGGTGAATATAAAGGAGACCACATAGACATTCTGGGGGTCCAGAACTATTTCATCCAACTTGTTCTGAGATGAGATCACTTGGATTTCACTTAGAATAGTCAGATAAGATTTGACAAAGTTAATTTCTTTTTTTTTTTGGTGTCCAGAAATTCATGGAGTCTTTGGCTGCTGAAGGGTGACTGGTTGACAGACATCAAGAGGTCCACCAGGGTCCTTTCCTCCTGTCCTCCCCGGATGGAAGGCAACACTCTGGCCAGCTCTTTCTGGAAAGTCTGCCTGTGTTGCTGGCACAGATTGTTGAACTCTTGGATCTTCCTCTTGATCTCAGGGAAGGTTTCATCAATGGGATTCTTGGCTAGATCGTTGCTTTGCATCTGGATTTTGTTGAGTTCCCCCAAGGTCTTTTTAGCATCAAAGATCAATGTTAGACTGATCTCACAGACCTTCTTAGCTGCTCTGGTGTCCAGCTTGGTCAATGGGTAGAGCCAGACCCTCACAGGCACAGCCTTCTCCTCACGTTCCCCTAACAATTTTGGTAGAGTTGCACAAACGTTCATGGCATCTTGGAAAGTCACTGGATTTTCTCCAAAGAAAAGTCTCCGAGGAACTTGCATCTGAACTTCAGAGCATTCTCTTTCTCCTCCTCAGTGAGTTTGACCTTTGCTTCTCCTCCGATCGATATTTCCTTTGTGAGTGTAGCGTGGAGACTTCCTTCTATATTTTCACCATCTCCATTGAAGAGACTTCTCGGTCAAAGACAAAGAATGCCTGGGCTCCGTGAGGATGGCAGTGACCACGTGGGTGGCTGTGCCATGCTCAAAGACGGCTGGGTGAGAGATATTCTGGATTCCTAGGTGGCTCATTGTCAGCTGTTCATACCTGGTGGTGGCTTTGTACTGAATGGTGACTCTGGCCTGTTTCTTGGACTTCTTGGTGTTTGCGAAGATACTTGGCTGACCTCCCACTTCAACCAGCCCTCCCAGGAAACTGGCCTTGAGGGAGGCTGAGATGTCCAGGGCAGAAGCCTTGTCATCAAGGCTGTCAGAAGCAATGATTTCAGATTCAGTTTTGGGCTGAGGCTTGATGGTCAGGTCCTCCTGAAGAGACTTGTAGTTCCAAAGTGTGACTCCTGCATGAAACAGAAGAAAACAGGTGCATGAATTGAACACCGTTCTTCCAAAACACCTGCAGCTGGACTGTGATGACCTGGGGTGTGACACAAAAATAACACAGTCACAAAAGTAGAAGAAATTCCTTTAATGCCTCCAACTTGGGCCTCAATGTCCAATTTTTCTTGACTTGATATCAAACTCTTCCAAAAACAGTCTATGAAGAGAGTAAATGCAGTCCAACCAAAAGTAACAATAATTAGAAATAAAAACCCAACACAAAGCACACTGTAGTCATTAACACGGCAGGCCAGGATGATAAGTTGCAGACTTCCACAAAATGATGATTATTATTGTTATTGTTATTGTTATATTTGGATTTATATGCCCCATCTCTGGGGAGGACTCAAGTGGCTCACACAGAGATATATATACAAAATACATAAAGACATCATCCAAAATCTTATCCAATCCAAATATAATATAAAATACTAAAATGCTCCATTGAAAATCCCCAATCCCTCTCAATCCAGGCCGCCTGTAAAAACAGCCAGGTCTTTAGATCGGGCGGAAGGAACGTGAGGTCAGGGGCCAACCGCAGCCCCAGGGGCAGCTGGTTCCAGAGGGTGGGCACCCCACAGAGAAGGCCCTCCCGGGGACCACTAACCAACATTGTCTGGCCAACGGCACCCCAGGAGGGCCTGCCTGTGGGAGTGTACTGGGTGATTGGACCTCAATGCTGGTAGGAGGTACTCCTGCAAGTACCCGGACCCAAGCCATGAAGGGCTTTATAGGTTAACACCAGCACCTTGAATCTTATACGAGGGCAACCGCAACCAATGCAGACTGTGCAGGAGGGGTGTCACAAGGGAGAATCGGCGCTCCCATCACCATGCGCCACATTTTGCAACCACAGTTGGAAAGATGCGAA
This sequence comes from Naja naja, assembly GCA_009733165.1. Lineage (NCBI taxonomy): Eukaryota > Metazoa > Chordata > Lepidosauria > Squamata > Elapidae > Naja > Naja naja. Next base: position 98,846 of record SOZL01000319.1, on the reverse strand, counting down.
AACCCAGATAAGCCTCGACCAAGATAAAGCACGCTTTGCTTCCAGCAAAGAGCTATCTAAAATGCCCCACTTATATCCTGTTCTCCCAGCTGCAAGTAATGAAAGGGATCAGGGCCTTTTCCTCTCCGTAAGACACGTTACTCCCTTCTCCGCTCCTCCCTGTGTGCCCTAGGATGAAGAGGTGATGGCCCTGGGTCTTCCTCTGAATGCCCAGCCAGAGTGTGCTCTTCCCCATTTCTTCCACAGCCACTGGAGCCACACTCCCGCCTCCCTGTCAGCTCCTCAATCTCCCCTCAGAGTCAGACTCCAGCAAGGGAATGACATGGACAGAGAAGCTCCAGAGTGTTGGGACAAGTGAGACATTATTTCCCTAGGAGGCTCCTTCATTTGTTCTGTTTGGACATCACCAAGGAAGGCTCCTGCCTGTTTTGCAAAATACCACAAACTCCAAAGGCTTTTGACTGACTAGAGAGGCCTGGGAATTGCTACGCATCTCTGGATCTCCAGGGAGATTTCCCACTCTGTGGGGAAGCCATGTTTTCATCACATGTTCTAATGCATCTTCTCTGTTGAGACACACCTGCACATCCTCACTTTGCCACTCTGTGTGTGATCTGAACTCCTTTTTTAAACCATTTTTGAAACCATTTCATTGACTTTGGCCCTGGAGAGAAAAACTCATCCCATGATTGGCAGTCAAGGGTTTCCTGCTCTGTTCCTGGCCAAAGGGTGGATATGCATTCCCAGGCAGAAGTCCCTCCTTACCTAGCTGCTACTGCATTTCCCCCACAAAAGCCCTACCCAGAAAATAAGCCCTGTCCTGATTTTTGGGGGGATGGGCTTGATATAAGTAAGAAAGACATTCTGAAAATAAGCCCTAGTGCTTATTTTAGGACCCAGAAGAAAATAAGACTGGGTCTTATTTTTGGGGAAACGTGATATTAGCAGACCACGGGCCCAGGAGTCCCACTCTGAAGTTGGGCTGAGCCTGTGTATTGATGGCAGCCCCAGTCTTCTTCCCTCCAGAGTTTCCCACAGGAGATGCCCATCCGCCTCCTTCTGTTCCAGCTCCTACCTGGGATGAGGGTATCCTTGCGGCAGTCATACAGCATGCCCAGCTGGAAGGGGCGGCCTAGGGCTGGGGTTCTCAGTGGTGTCCTCAGCCTGGGCCATGCTCGACTCCTGCGTGTCACTGACGCTTCTGGTTCCCTGTAAGAGAGAAGAAACTTCTGGAGGACGCCAAAACTGACCGATAACTCTCCAAGGGGATGCAGGATGTGGGCACACTCCACCCACTGTTGTCGGTTCGGTTTGTCAGGGAATTCCACAACCTGTGTCCAAATGGAGTCAGAACACTGACACAAAGTTTTATATAAATGAATATATATTTACAATATATGGCAAACAAGATGGCCACAGAAACAGGAGCACCATGAGGTAAATCATCAGGTAAACCCCAGAACAGCAGACACAGAAGAAACAAGGCGGGAAAGAGAAACTCCCCTTCTCCCACAGCATCCAATCATAATGTAGATTGCCTCAGGCAGGGGCCCACTGCGTCTTCCGACTAATTAGCACAACCGTGTGCTCTGCCCCAGACCATGGAGGACCTGCACACAGCATGAATCCAAAACAGGGCTGTGGAAAATCCACGGTGCCTGGAGGCGTGCAGGCCTGGATGGGGAGTAATAGGCTCAGGCTCAACCCAGCCAAGACTGAGTGGCTGTTCTTACCGCATCTCGTGTTCAGTGGATGTGCCATCTTTGGTCATGGGGGAGGTGTTACCCCCGTGGATAGGGCGAGGAATCTGGGCGCCCTCCTGGATGCACAGCTCAGTTTGGAGGAGCAGGTGGGAGCTGTGGCCAGGGGGCTTTTGCCCAGGTTCGGCTGGTTCGCCAGCAGCCCTTACCTGAACCGAGATGCCCTTGACGGTCACCCGCCGTCACTTCCAGAATCGACTACTGCAATGCTCTCTACATGGGGCTACCCTTGCGGATTACCGGAGGTTGCAGCTGGTACAGAATGCGCACGGGCTGTGATGGGGTATCCCGATACTCCCATGTTACACCCCCGCGACTTGCATTGGTTGCGGTTGCTTTCGGGTTTCCTTCAAGGTGTTAGTAACAACTTATAAAGCCCTAAATGGCTTGGGTGCAGGGTACTATGGGAACGCCTCCTGCCCGCATCACAGTCCAATCGCCCTGCCCCATAGGAGGGGCCTTCTGGGAATACCGGTCAGGCATTGTCGGCTGGCGGCTCCCAGAGCTAGGGCCTTTCTGTGGGAGCCTTATGGAACCAGCTTCCGGATCTGCGTTTGGCCCCTGATCTCCCTCCTTTCTTGAGACCTGAAGACCTGGCTGTTTCAGCAGGCCGGCCTGGATTGACCATGGGGTGGGTAGTTTTAGAGTTTGTTTATTTTGTAATTTTACTGTTTTAGCTGTTTTGTAATTTGGACTTGTTTTTATTCATTATTTATTGTATATGCTTTTTGTATGTTCTGAGTCCTTGGGAGTAGGGCTGCATACAAGTCTAAATAAATAATAATAATAATACAGACCCCTCACATCCTGACATAAACTGTTCCAACTCCTTCCCTCAAAACGACGCTATAAAGCACTGCACACCAGAACAACTGGACACAAGGAGAGTTTTTCCCCAACACCATCACTCTGCTAAACAAATAATTCCCTCCACACTGTCCAAGTATTTACAAAGTCTGCACTACTATTACTATTAATCTTCTCATCACTTCTTATCACCCATCCTCCCACTTGTGACTGTATGACTGTAACTTTGTTGCTTGTATCCTACCTATTTATATTGACTGTTTCCTAGTATGATTTGATTGCTTATTGTACCCTATGAGTATTATTAAGTGTTGTACCTGATGATTCTTGACTCTTGTTCTGCTTATTAATATTTGGATGGCATAAAGCAGACAGATCAACTCCACAAAGCATCCATACAAAGTCTTTTTGTTGGTTCATCAGGCATCCTGTCAACTCACATTTATGATGAGGTTCTTAATATCCAATTTGCATATCTGAATTGTGTTTAGAAAGATATGAAACTCTCATCCCCATGATGATGACCATGATGATGATTGAAGCAACTGCATGGTAAAGGATTCAGGCTAGAGTGAGGGAACCTCCCCAACCCAACAAGGGTCAATTTAGTGACCTATCAGGGTTACAGATGTGACCACATGACATGTACTACATTTCCCAGGATACCTTAACTACATTTACCATAATGCATTCCCTTAAGGGACAGCTCTCAATTCTAACTACCTATCCCAAATCCATTAACTCTAAACTGGCTGGACAGCACAACTCTTGACAAATGTATCTTTTCTTTTATGTATACTGAGAGCATCTGCACCAAGACAAATTCCTTGTGTGTCCAATCACACTTGGCCAATCAAGAATTCTATTCTATTCTATTCTATTCTATTCTATTCTATTCTATTCTATTCTATTCTATTCTTATTGTACCCTATGACTATCATTAAGTGTTGTACCTTATGATTCTTGACTCTTGATGAATGTATCTTTTCTTTTATGTAAACTGAGAGCATTTGCACCAAAGACAAATTCCTTTGTGTGTCCAATCACACTTGACCAATAAAGAATTCTTTCTTTTCTTTCTTTCTTTCTATCTCTATCTATCTATCTATCTATCTATCTATCTATCTGGGACTTTTGCTTCATGAACATTTTAACACCTCACCTTTCCTTCCTAGTTTTCAATGGCTGTTAATGGACGCAGTTCCTCTTTCCACGAGAGGGCGATGGGTCGTGACTCTATTTCCCCAGGAAAGCTTTAATATTGGGGATTGGGGCTGCTGGAGGAGGGGGATGCATAGAACTTATTTCCTTCCCATGATGATCAGTAGCCTCTCAAGTTTTCTTTGGGGTGGATAACATCCGGCTGGGGATTTCCAGCTTGCCTAAGAATGTAGACTCGCAGAGTTGCAGAGATGCTTTTCCCTTTCTCAGCGCTGGGGATTCAAAAGCCCCTCCACCCCCCAAAGCTTTCAGGAAGGAGGTAGACGAAGATGGTTAATTTCTAGGTAACCAATCCTCCTGATCTCCCCTCTCCCCACACACACACAGAGAGGGCAAAGTTTGATCCTTCTGGGAGGACCAAAATTGGAGTCTTGGTGGAAAAAGAGGTATTTTGGGGGATGAGGGAGATGATGGGATGAGGGAACCAGTTTCCACCCTCTCCTCTTTGGGCTGCCAGGAGAAACTCAGCAGCCTTCTGAAAAGGAACAACGCCCCTCCCCAAAATACCTGGAATCTCTCCCCAGCCCAGTAACACAGGTGCTTCCGTGCAACGCTCCTGCTCTCTCTCC
>SOZL01000319.1:59244-93489 GCA_009733165.1 Naja naja | reverse complement strand
CTCCTTTTTATATAAAGGAGGTGAATATAAAGGAGACCACATAGACATTCTGGGGTCCAGAACTATTTCATCCAACTTGTTCTGAGATGAGATCACTTTTCACTTAGAATAGTCAGATAAGATTTGACAAAGTTAATTTCTTTTTGGTGTCCAGAAATTCATGGAGTCTTTGGCTGCTGAAGGTGACTGGTTGACAGACATCAAGAGGTCCACCAGGGTCCTTTCCTCCTGTCCTCCCCGGATGGAAGGCAACACTCTGGCCAGCTCTTTCTGGAAAGTCTGCCTGTGTTGCTGGCACAGATTGTTGAACTCTTGATTGATCTTTCTCTGTGTTGCTGGACAGATTGTTGAACTCTTGGATCTTCCTCTTGATCTCAGGAAGGTTTCATCAATGGGATTCTTGGCTAGATCGTTGCTTTGCATCTGGATTTTGTTGAGTTCCCCCAAGGTCTTTTTAGCATCAAAGATCAATGTTAGACTGATCTCACAGACCTTCTTAGCTGCTCTGGTGTCCAGCTTGGTCAATGGGTAGAGCCAGACCCTCACAGGCACAGCCTTCTCCTCACGTTCCCCTAACAATTTTGGTAGAGTTGCACAAACGTTCATGGCATCTTGGAAAGTCACTGGATTTTCTCCAAAGAAAAGTCTCCGAGGAACTTGCATCTGAACTTCAGAGCATTCTCTTTCTCCTCCTCAGTGAGTTTGACCTTTGCTTCTCCTCCGATCGATATTTCCTTTGTGAGTGTAGCGTGGAGACTTCCTTCTATATTTTTCACCATCTCCATTGAAGAGACTTCTCGGTCAAAGACAAAGAATGCCTGGGCTCCGTAGAGGATGGCAGTGACCACGTGGGTGGCTGTGCCATGCTCAAAGACGGCTGGGTGAGAGATATTCTGGATTCCTAGGTGGCTCATTGTCAGCTGTTCATACCTGGTGGTGGCTTTGTACTGAATGGTGACTCTGGCCTGTTTCTTGGACTTCTTGGTGTTGCGAAGATACTTGGCTGACCCTCCCACTTCAACCAGCCCTCCCAGGAAACTGGCCTTGAGGGAGGCTGAGATGTCCAGGGCAGAAGCCTTGTCATCAAGGCTGTCAGAAGCAATGATTTCAGATTCAGTTTTGGGCTGAGGCTTGATGGTCAGGTCCTCCTGAAGAGACTTGTAGTTCCAAAGTGTGACTCCTGCATGAAACAGAAGAAAACAGGTGCATGAATTGAACACCGTTCTTCCAAAACACCTGCAGCTGGACTGTGATGACCTGGGGTGTGACACAAAAATAACACAGTCACAAAAGTAGAAGAAATTCCCTTTAATGCCTCCAACTTGGGCCTCAATGTCCAATTTTTCTTGACTTGATATCAAACTCTTCCAAAAAACAGTCTATGAAGAGAGTAAATGCAGTCCGAACCAAAAGTAACAATAATTAGAAATAAAAAAACCCAACACAAAGCACACTGTAGTCATTAACACGGCAGGCCAGGATGATAAGTTGCAGACTTCCACAAAATGATGATTATTATTGTTATTGTTATTGTTATATTTGGATTTATATGCCGCCCCATCTCTGGGGAGGACTCGGGGTGGCTCACACAGAGATATATATACAAAATACATAAAGACATCATCCAAAATCTTATCCAATCCAAATATAATATAAAATACTAAAATGCTCCATTGAAAATCCCCAATCCCTCTCAATCCAGGCCGGCCTGTAAAAACAGCCAGGTCTTTAGATCGCGGCGGAAGGAACGTAGGTCAGGGGCCAACCGCAGCCCCAGGGGCAGCTGGTTCCAGAGGGTGGGCACCCCCACAGAGAAGGCCCTCCCCCGGGGGACCACTAACCAACATTGTCTGGCCAACGGCACCCCCAGGAGGGCCTGCCTGTGGGAGTGTACTGGGTGATTGGACCTCAATGCTGGTAGGAGGTACTCCTGCAAGTACCCCGGACCCAAGCCATGAAGGGCTTTATAGGTTAACACCAGCACCTTGAATCTTATACGGAGGGCAACCGGCAACCAATGCAGACTGTGCAGGAGGGGTGTCACAAGGGAGAATCGGGCCGCTCCCATCACCGCCCATGCGGCCACATTTTGCAACCACAGTTGGAAAGATGCGAAAACCCAGATAAGCCTCGACCAAGATAAAGCACGCTTTGCTTCCAGCAAAGAGCTATCTAAAATGCCCCACTTATATCCTGTTCTCCCAGCTGCAAGTAATGAAAGGGATCAGGGCCTTTTCCTCTCCCGTAAGACACGTTACTCCCTTCTCCGTTCCTCCCTGTGTGCCCTAGGATGAAGAGGTGATGGCCCTGGGTCTTCCTCTGAATGCCCAGCCAGAGTGTGCTCTTCCCCCATTTCTTCCACAGCCACTGGAGCCACACTCCCGCTCCCTGTCAGCTCCTCAATCTCCCCCTCAGAGTCAGACTCCAGCAAGGGAATGACATGGACAGAGAAGCTCCAGAGTGTTGGGACAAGTGAGACATTATTTCCCCTAGGAGGCTCCTTCATTTGTTCTGTTTGGACATCACCAAGGAAGGCTCCTGCCTGTTTTGCAAAATACCACAAACTCCAAAGGTTTTTGACTGACTAGAGAGGACTGGGAATTGCTAGGCATCTCTGGATCTCCAGGGAGATTTCCCACTCTGTGGGGAAGCCATGTTTTTCATCACATGTTCTAATGCATCTTCTCTGTTGAGACACACCTGCACATCCCTCACTTTGCCACTCTGTGTGAGATCTGAACTCCTTTTTTAAACCATTTTCGAAACCATTTCATTGACTTTGGCCCTGGAGAGAAAAACTCATCCCATGATTGGCAGTCAAGGGTTTCCTGCTCTGTTCCTGGCCAAAGGGTGGATATGCATTCCCAGGCAGAAGTCCCTCCTTACCTAGCTGCTACTGCATTTCCCCCACAAAAGCCCTACCCAGAAAATAAGCCCTGTCCTGATTTTTGGGGGGATGGGCTTGATATAAGTAAGAAAGACACCCTCTGAAAATAAGCCCTAGTGCTTATTTTAGGACCCAGAAGAAAATAAGACTGGGTCTTATTTTTGGGAAACGTGATATTAGCAGACCACGGGCCCAGGAGTCCCACTCTGAAGTTGGGCTGAGCCTGTGTATTGATGGCAGCCCCAGTCTTCTTCCCTCCAGAGTTTCCCACAGGAGATGCCCATCCGCCTCCTTCTGTTCCAGCTCCTACCTGGGATGAGGGTATCCTTGCGGCAGTCATACAGCATGCCCAGCTGGAAGGGGTGGCCTAGGGCTGGGGTTCTCAGTGGTGTCCTCAGCCTGGGCCATGCTCGACTCCTGCGTGTCACTGACGCTTCTGGTTCCCTGTAAGAGAGAAGAAACTTCTGGAGGACGCCAAAACTGACCGATAACTCTCCAAGGGGATGCAGGATGTGGGCACACTCCACCCACTCGTTGTTCGGTTTGTCAGGGAATTCCACAACCTGTGTCCAAATGGAGTCAGAACACTGACACAAAGTTTTATATAAATGAATATATATTTACAATATATGGCAAACAAGATGGCCACAGAAACAGGAGCACCATGAGGTAAATCATCAGGTAAACCCCAGAACAGCAGACACAGAAGAAACAAGGCGGGAAAAAGAGAAACTCCCCCTTCTCCCACAGCATCCAATCATAATGTAGATTGCCTCAGGCAGGGGCCCACTGCGTCTTCCGACTAATTAGCGACAACCGTGTGCTCTGCCCCAGACCATGGAGGACCTGCACACAGCATGAATCCAAAACAGGGCTGTGGAAAAATCTACGGTGCCTGGAGGCGGTGCAGGCCTGGATGGGGAGTAATAGGCTCAGGCTCAACCCAGCCAAGACTGAGTGGCTGTTCTTACCGGCATCTCGGTGTTCAGTGGATGTGCCATCTTTGGTCATGGGGGGGAGGTGTTACCCCCCGTGGATAGGGCGAGGAATCTGGGCGTCCTCCTGGATGCACAGCTCAGTTTGGAGGAGCAGGTGGGAGCTGTGGCCAGGGGGGCTTTTGCCCAGGTTCGGCTGGTTCGCCAGCAGCCCTTACCTGAACCGAGATGCCCTTCGAACGGTCACCCATGCTCGTCACTTCCAGAATCGACTACTGCAATGCTCTCTACATGGGGCTACCCTTGCGGATTACTCGGAGGTTGCAGCTGGTACAGAATGCGGCCGCGCGGGCTGTGATGGGGATATCCCGATACTCCCATGTTACACCCCTCCTCGACTTGCATTGGTTGCCGGTTGCTTTCCGGGTTTCCTTCAAGGTGTTAGTAACAACTTATAAAGCCCTAAATGGCTTGGGTGCAGGGTACTTGCGGGGCCTCCTGCCCGCATCACAGTCCAATCGCCCGTGCGCTCCCATAGGAGGGGCCTTCTGGGAATACCGTCGGTCAGGCATTGTCGGCTGGCGGCTCCCAGAGCTAGGGCCTTTTCTGTGGGAGCGCCCGCCCTATGGAACCAGCTTCCTGCGGATCTGCGTTTGGCCCCTGATCTCCGCTCCTTTCGTCGAGACCTGAAGACCTGGCTGTTTCAGCAGGCCGGCCTGGATTGACCATGGGGGTGGGTAGTTTTAGAGTTTGTTTATTTTGTAATTTTACTGTTTTAGCTGTTTTGTAATTTGGACTTGTTTTTATTCATTATTTATTGTATATGCTTTTTGTATGTTCGCCGCCCTGAGTCCTTTGGGAGTAGGGCGGCATACAAGTCTAAATAAATAATAATAATAATAATACAGACCCCTCACATCCTGGACATAAACTGTTCCAACTCCTTCCCTCAAAACGACGCTATAAAGCACTGCACACCAGAACAACTGGACACAAGGAGAGTTTTTTCCCCAACACCATCACTCTGCTAAACAAATAATTCCCTCCACACTGTCCAAGTATTTACAAAGTCTGCACTACTATTACTATTAATCTTCTCATCACTTCTTATCACCCATCCCCTCCCACTTGTGACTGTATGACTGTAACTTTGTTGCTTGTATCCTACCTATTTATATTGACTGTTTCCTAGTATGATTTGATTGCTTATTGTACCCTATGAGTATTATTAAGTGTTGTACCTGATGATTCTTGACTCTTGTTCTGCTTATTAATATTTGGATGGCATAAAGCAGACAGATCAACTCCACAAAGCATCCATACAAAGTCTTTTTTGTTGGTTCATCAGGCATCCTGTCAACTCACATTTATGATGAGGTTCTTAATATCCAATCCTTTGCATATCTGAATTGTGTTTAGAAAGATATGAAACTCTCATCCCCATGATGATGACCATGATGATGATTGAAGCAACTGCATGGTAAAGGATTCAGGCTAGAGTGAGGGAACCTCCCCCAACCCAACAAGGGTCAATTTAGTGACCTATCAGGGTTACAGATGTGACCACATGACATGTACTACATTTCCCAGGATACCTTAACTACATTTACCATAATGCATTCCCTTAAGGGGACAGCTCTCAATTCCTAACTACCTATCCCAAATCCCATTAACTCTAAACTGGCTGGACAGCACAACTCTTGACAAATGTATCTTTTCTTTTATGTATACTGAGAGCATCTGCACCAAGACAAATTCCTTGTGTGTCCAATCACACTTGGCCAATCAAGAATTCTATTCTATTCTATTCTATTCTATTCTATTCTATTCTATTCTATTCTATTCTATTCTTATTGTACCCTATGACTATCATTAAGTGTTGTACCTTATGATTCTTGACTCTTGATGAATGTATCTTTTCTTTTATGTAAACTGAGAGCATTTGCACCAAAGACAAATTCCTTGTGTGTCCAATCACACTTGACCAATAAAGAATTCTTTCTTTCTTTCTTTCTTTCTATCTATCTATCTATCTATCTATCTATCTATCTATCTATCTGGGACTTTGCGCTTCATGAACATTTTAACACCTCACCTTTCCTTCCTAGTTTTCAATGGCTGTTGCAATGGACGCAGTTCCTCTCTTTCCCACGAGAGGGCGATGCAGGGTCGTGACTCTATTTCCCCATAGGGAAAAGCTTTCTTTAATATTGGGGATTGGGGGGCTGCTGGAGGAGGGGGGATGCATAGAACTTATTTCCTTCCCATGATGATCAGTAGCCTCTCCAAGTTTTCTTTTGGGGTGGATAACATCCGGCTGGGGATTTCCCCAGCTTGCCTAAGAATGTAGACTCGCAGAGTTGCAGAGATGCTTTTCCCCTTCAGCGCTGGGGATTCAAAAAAGCCCCCCCCCTCCACCCCCCCAAAAGCTTTCAGGGAAGGAGGTCCAAGAGCGAAGATGGTTAATTTCTAGGCACCAATCCTCTCCCATCTTCTGTCTCCCCCCTCCCCCCACACACACACACAGAGGGCAAAGTTTGATCCTTCTGGGAGGACCAAAATTCGGAGTCTTGGTGGAAAAGAGGGTATTTGGGGGGGGGGGAGTGAGTGAGGGGAGATGGGATGGAGGGAACTGAAGTTTCCACCTCTCCCCTCTTTGGGCTGCCAGGAGAGAACTCAGCAGCCTTCTGAAAAAGGAACAACGCCCCTCCCCAAAATACCTGGAATCTCTCCCCCAGCCCAGTAACACAGGTGCTTCCGTGCAACGCTCCCTGCTCTCTCTCCCTCTTTCAACTCCAGTTGCCTTTCCTAACAAAGAAGATGGGATCCTACTAAGCTCTTGCCTCCCTCCTGCCCGCTGTCTTCCATAACCTTAGGATCTCCCACCCACCCATGAACGTCCCCCCGAAAGCATGGACCCCTCACCCACATCTCAAAGGAAGCAGCTCCTTCACCTACTTTCCACCAGAGAAGCCCTGCCCTCGCCAAGTTCCACTCTGCCGCCAACTTGGAGCGGTCTTGGTGCTTCTGGGAGGGGAGGGTCTCACCTGGTTGGAGGGATCTGGAATCCCCCAGGGGATGGTGGATCTGCTGCTCTCCTTGGCTTCTTCTCTTCTGCCGGATCTCCTTGTCCTTGGAACCACTGGCAGACTTTATGATGGGAATCCAGAGTTTGTAAAACCCTTTGAAGCAGTCAGAGTTTCCTCCCACAGGATAGCAATCTCATCTGATCCTCCGGTTTTCCTATCCTAAAAAGGGTCCCTGAAACGGGGGCCACTTTTCCTCCCCATCCTTTAAGGTCTTCTTCGGGGTCTGGGAGGCTGGGGGAGAGGAGTGGGGGAAGCAGAGGGTCTTCCTCAAAGCAGGAAGCCCCTCACCTGCCCTACCCTCTGAGCCTGGCAAGAGGGAGCAGCTGCAGCCCACTTCCTCCAAAGGCTGAACCACCGCTCTGCCCATCCAGTCCTGGGTTCAAGGCTCGGTCTGGGAATCGCAAGGAAAGCCTCGTCTCCTGCTTTCTCTTCAGGGCGTTCAGAAAACGAAAGAGAAAAGTCCAGGAAAAAACAAACAAAAACGTTCACTTCCTCATTTGAAGCAGATTCCTCTTGGATGAGTCACACTGAAGTCTCTTTCCTTTGCAAGAAGAGAACTGGGAAATGCATCGGAGCAATGAGTTCCACAGCCGTCCAGAAGAGAGGAGCAAAGACCTCTCTTGGTCCGAGGCTCAGCTTGGGAATTGTAAGGAAAGCCTCGTCTTCTGCTTCCTCTTCAGGGCGTTCAGAAAACGAAAGAGGAGGGACCAGGGGGGAAATAAACACCTTTTGCCTCTTCTTTTCAAGCAGCCTTCCTTCCTATTTAATGATTTACATTTAAATGTCTTTACTTTGCAAGAAAAAAACACAGCAAATGTGTTTTTGAGCAATGAGTTCCACAACCGTTCAGAAGAGAGGAGCAAAGACCTCTCTTGGCCCTTCATGCCTCTAGGCAGGGGTTCCCAAACTCACCTTCAAGATTTGTGGGCTTCAATTCCCAGAATTCCATAGCCAGCCATGCTACTTGAGGAATTCTGGGAATTGAAGTCCACAAGTCTTAAAGTTGCCAAGTCTGGAGACACCCTGCAGGCCCCTCTGTCCCCTTTTCCCCCAGGTTTCTTTCTCTGTCTTTCCCTCTGGTCCCTCTCTCTGCTTTTCCCTAGCCCCCTCCAGGTCCCAATAGAGCAATGAGGGGTGGGGGGCTTCTTAGTCTCCTCCCCAAATTCAGAGTCTCCCCCAGAAGGGACCGAAGCTCCCCTCGTGCCTGACCTCCAAAGCCTCAATTCTGAGATTCGGAAGAAAACTGGAGGTTTCTGCAGAAGCCAAAACTACTTCGGCTCCAATGCCTTTTTTTCCCCTTCTCTGGCTTCAGGGCAGAAAATGCCTCAGTTTCCCGCTTATTTATTTATTTATTTATTTATTTGTCAAGCAACTATTAGATAACAGATATAAGCAGGGGTGGGATTCAAATTTCTTAACCACCGGTTCTGTGGGCATGGCCTAATTTGTGGGTGTGGTTTGGTGGTTATGTGACCGGGTAGGTGTGGCTTGCTGACTGGGGGCGTGACTTGGTGGTCATGTGACTGGGTGAGTGTGGCTTGTACGTAAATATTGTAAATATTTATGTAAATATTGTATTCTCTCTCTCTCACTCTATTTATCTATCTATCTCTATAAAAGAGCAACTTTTACCCAAAATCAGCCAAAGCAGATTGAGTTGCTTGCAGAATCACAGATTCACTCAGAGATCTACCTTTCTGCAATCTGCTGCCTGAGTCTGCACTGAAAAATAGAAGCTTCAGTCCTAAGGAAGGTTCGGCTCTGCTCTCAGGCCACTTCTCCCCCACCCCGCAATCCCCTGAATACCACCCCCGACTGGGCCTCAGGGAAGCCTCCTGGGCAAAGGCAAAGCAGTACATCAGCGATTTAGATTAGCTAGAAAGCAGAAATCCAACAGGAGGCGGGGAGGGGCCAGTCAGCAATGCGATATGCTGGTTCTCCAAACTGCACAGAATCGTAACAATCGGTTCTATAGAACTGGTCCAAACTGGTAGAATCCCACCCCTGCTTGGAAGGCAAAGTATGGGACAAAACTCCCCTCCCTCCATCACCAAGGCAGCATCTGCTGAATCCTTGTAAAACTGGGCAAGGTGGAGAGAGGAGAGTAGACAGAGCCAAATCAGTCTCCCTCTCTCGGTCTATCTCTCTGGCTGCCTGACTGGACAGAAACGGCAGCTTTGTTGGTGCTGGATGCACAACCTGCTCTCCACCAAGGGAGGGAGGGAAAGAAAGAGAAAGGGAGAGACAGAGAGAGACATACACACAGAGAGACAGACAGAGAGACACACACACAGAGAAAGAGAGACAGACACAGAGAGATATGGCAGGGGTGAGAGGGGCAGCGCAGCATTGTGTTGTAATGGGCTCCAGGAGGAGGAGGGGGGATCCAGTCTTCCCCCTTGTGAAGCAGCTTGTCAATTTGGGGAGTGGATCCCCTCCTCCTCCTGGAGCCCATTACAACACAATGCGAGAGAGGGAGAGAGCAAGGGGGAGCAAGAAAGAACAGAGAACAAGGCGGGCAGGCCATGGAGGGGGTATTGGGTCTCTCCCCCCCTCCCCCAGGCCAAAGGAAAGCCAGCTGGGCTTCTCCTTCCTTCAAGCCTTCCCCTTCCTCCCTTCCCCACACTCAATTCTACTTCGGGACAGAGTTTGACTTTGTAAATTACTTTGCAAAACTCTCTAGTCCTATAAATTACTTGTCTCCTAACTTAGTTTTACATCTTCCTAGAACAGACTGAGTTCTTTCTGGCAGTGTTCTTTGTGTTCTTTTCCTCCTTTGTCTTTCTAATTGACCACTTGGTCCCCAGTTAATCAGCAGAGATCCAAGGTGTGTGGATCTCTCTCTCTACCCCTCTCCCTCCCTCCCCCCTCTCCCCTCTCCCCTCTCCCCTCTCCCCTCCTCTCCCCTCTCCTCCCCTCCTCCCTCCCTCCCAATCCGTGCTTCAGCCGAGGCAGCCAAGCTGCTGGCAGCGGCGGGAGGAGCAGGAGCCACCAGGATTTCCCCTCCACCCCAACCAGCCAGCCGCGGGTTCTTCTCGTCGTCCTCGTCTCCGCTCAAGCAGCGTCGGCGCCCGCAGGACAGGGTCTCATTCGGGGCGCTGCGGGATGCGGGCGGCCTCCGTGCCCCCGCTTTTTTGGCTGCCAGGGTAGGGCTGGAGGGAGGTCCCCCGGAGGCAGTTTTGGGAACCCAAAGGGACATCTAGTCCACCCCTCCATGATCACAGAGGAAAGTCTAGCTGAGAATCGTAAAGAGAGCAAAGAAAGTGGAGGGTCCCCGCAGGGCTTGCCCTGAACCCCCCCTTCAGCTGCAGCCCCCCAGACTGAAGGGATCCTCCCTCCCACTTTCAGCTCCGTTCTGTCCCGAACGCTCCTCCTCCTCAAGGTGACGTCACAAAGGACTTTGCCCGGAGACCGATGACGCTGGAGCAGGGAGAATTCCCATTGGTGCTTCAGTTTGTTCTGCCCCCCGCAACTCAAAAGTCCGAGGAAATGTTTCCCCCACCGCAGTTCGTACCCCCCCCCCGCTTCCTCCTCTGGAGCTGGAAGCATCTGGCCAAGAAATTTCGCTCGTATAAAAGGGCAGATCTGGAGCAAAGCGGCGCCTGGCTGGGCTTGGAGGGCAGGAGAAACTTTGGCTTTCACCTCAGAAGCCCGGATGGCCGCGGCGGTTACCAGAGACGGTAGCGCAGACGGAGACCCGGGATGCGGCCTCCCCAATAGAGCCTGCCGGAGGGGAAAGGGGCCGGAGGGGATCGGGGGCCAGAGAGAAGAAGGGCCTTTCTCTGAGAGGAACCCCGGGAAGCCACGGCTTCAGCCCTGACCGCCTCCTCAGAGGACGAAACGCCCCCAAAAGGAGCCTCCGGATCACCAGACACGGTGAAAACGCCACGAAAATCCTTGGCTCCCCCGGCTCCTTTCCCGGCTACCCCAGGAGAGTATTTGGGGGCCGCCCCGGAGGAGAGAGAGGGGGCCAAGCTCTCCTCCGAAGCCCCGGAAGACGAGAAGCAACGGGCGGAGTTTCCGGAGAGAGAAGAAGCGACGGAGAACTGGAGAGAAACTGCCTGACAGGGAGGACAATCAGCCGGTGGGACTCCTGGCCACCAGAATTGTGGGTGCTACGTCACTGGAGGCCCTGAGGAACAGACCGGGCAGCCCGTTGTCCGAAATGCTGGAGGTTCTCCTGCCTGAGGAGGGGGCTGGACTAGAAGTCCTCCCAGGTCCCTTACAGCTCTGTTCTATCCCAACTGCACGCTGTTCTCGGTTCTGCCCGTCAATCAGCCTCCTTTCTTTTTTCTTTTTTTAATAATAAATGTTTATCGAATAAATACACACAAACATAAAACATAAACAGACATTGTTTTTTGAACCTGGTATCGCTAAGCTCGCTTCCCTCTTTGTCCTTCAGTTATTAAGTCGAGTCTTTCAAAAAGTTACTGAGTCTTTCTTCTGTCTAGCCAACCATAGAAATTGTTCCAAATTTTATAGTAATCCGTTTCTTCTTTATTTTTTATCTCCTTTGTTAGTTTGTCCATTTCTGCACATAAGATAATCTTTCTCAATAATTCCGCTTCAGTTGGAGTATCCTTGTTTTTCCATTTTTGCGCAAATGCCATTCTCGCTGCCGTAATAATATGAATCATTAAATAAATAATTTCTTTGGGATATGTCTTGGTGGTAATTCCTAACAAAAAAAATTCTGGTTTGAAGTGTATTTCCACTTCACATATTTCCTGAATCCATTTACCTATTTTTTTCCAATATTCTTGGGCCTGATTGCAACTCCACCATACATGATAGTAAGTTCCTCTTTCCTTGTTACACTTCCAGCAATTGGGGGAGAGTTTTGTGTTTATTTTGCCAGTCTTGCTGGAGGTATGTGCCATCTATAGAATAGTTTATATAAATTTTCTTTAAAAGGTGTCGCTAAGGTTATTTTTTGTTTCTTGTCCAAATTTTTGCCAATCGTCTAATTTTATGTTATAGCCAAAATTTTCATCCATGCAATCGTTGTTTCTTTAACTTTTTCTTCTTCTAATTTAGCTTCTAATAACACTTGGTATGTTTTTTTTATCATCTTTTCATCTGGTCCTAATAAGATTTCGTCCAATTCAGTCCTATTTCTACTAATGCCCGATTCTTTCTTATCCTTTAAATATTTGGATTGGAGTTGCAGATAGGCCCACCATTCCAGTTCTACTCCCTGATCATTCAATTGCTGTCTGGATTGTAGTTCCCCTTTTTCATCTAATAATTCCTCAAGTAATAATTTTGTCATATCGTAATAAATGTGGGTGCATTAATGCTTCTAATGACGATAGCCAAATGGGTGTTTCTATGTACATTTGCCTTTTGATTTTAAGCCATGTATTTAGGAGCATCTGTCTTACTTTGTGATTTTGTACATAGCTATATCCTTTGAAATTGTCTTGCCAGAGGAAGGTATGCCATCCCGACTGGAGGTTGTACCCTTCTAGTGTTAGTATTCTTTTGTTTGTGTGGTTAATCCAATCTTTAATCCATGTTAAAATTGCGGCTCTGTAGTACAACTCCCAGTCGGGAAGGCCAAACCCACATCTCTCCGTGGCATCTTGCAACAGCTTTAATTTCACCCTCGGTTTTTTCTTTTGCCAGATGAAGTCTGATACCAATCTATTCAGTCTGTCAAAAAAGGTTCTTTCTAACTTTATGGGGGCGTTTTGAAAAAGGAATAAAATTGTGGGTAGGATGTTCATTTTTATTGTAGCTGTTCTTCCCATAAAAGATAGATTTAATTTGTCCCATTTTCCCATATCCTCAGTTATTTGTTTTATTAGTGGGTCGTAGTTATCTTTTTTAAGTGTACTATGTTTGGCTGAGATTATAATTCCTAAATATTTTATTTTATCTACTATTTCAATACCCATTGTTGCCACCAATAGTTTTTTATGTTTATTTGTCATATTTTTAGTAATCATTTTTGTTTTGCTCTTATTGATCTTTAAGCCCGCCACTTCTCCAAATTCTTCTAGATTTTCTAATAACTTTAGTCCCGAAATTTGTGGTTCTTCTAAGATAAAGAGTAAATCATCAGCAAAAGCTTGTAATTTATATTCTTCACTTTTTATTTTTAGACCTTTTATATCTTTTTCTTTTTTATTGTTCTAATTAGGGCTTCTAGTGTCATAATAAAAAGAAGTGGCGACAGTGGACATCCTTGTCTGGTTGCTTTTTGAATTTGAAATTTGTCCGTTAATTCCCCATTTATCAGAATTGTAGCTTCCTGTTTTTGATATATGGCCAGAATCACATTTATAGGTTCATATATTTACTTTGTTGCAAAATAAATTCCCATTTAACATTGTCAAACGCCTTTTTGGCATCCAAAAACAATAGTGCAGCTTGCTCGGCACTACAGTCCTCGTAATATTCTAACACATCTAGCGTTGTTCTGATGTTATTTTTAAGATGTCTGTGGGGAAGAAATCCATTTTGGTCTGTAGATATGAATTCATTAAGTTTTTTTTTAAGTCTTTCAGCCACAATTGTCATAAAAATTTTATAATCAACATTGAGTAAGGAGATTGGTCTGTAGTTTCCCGGGTCTATTAGATCGCTTCCCACTTTAGGGATAATGGTTATCTTTGCTTCTTGCCATGTTTTAGGGCCTTTAGCTTTATCTAAAACCCCATTGAATATTTTTAACATTTTATTCCCTAATATGTCTTGTTGTGATTTGTAAATTTCAGCAGGCAGGCCATCTGGTCCTGGAGCTTTATCGGTTTTCTGCTTATTAATTGCCCAATACACCTCCTGCATCATTATTTTATGATTTAAAAGTTCTTTATCTTCATCTGAGATTTCTATGATTTCTGCCTTTTTAAAATATCTTTTAAATTGATCTTCTGTTGGATGTTTCTCTTCTGTGTATAGGTCCTTATAGTATTTTTGTATAATCTGCCTCTTTTCTTCCTCTTGAAAACAGATCTCTCCTTGGTCATTGCTTAATTTGGTAACCCACCTCTTTTCTTTTTGTTTTTTCAATTTATAAGCTAACCAATGCCCTGGTTTATTTGCGTTTTCAAATTGATATTGTTTAGTCATTTTTAGTTTCTTAGCTAACTCTTCCTTCTCTATTAAATCTATTTTATGTTTAATTAGGTCCATTTGGAATTTAATTTGTTTTTCCTGTGGTGTAGTTTGTAATTTCCCTTCCCATTCTTTATATTCCTGTTCTAATTTTATTCTTTGTTGTTCTTTTTCCTTTTTTCTCCTAGCCATATATTTAATTGCTACTCCTCTTATTACTGCTTTGGCTGTATCCCAGTTATTTTGTGGAGAAGTATCCTCCTCTTTATTCTCTTGGAAGAAAAATTCTAATTCTTTTGTTAACATCTTATTAAATGCTTCTTCTTTTAAAATCGACCTTTGAAGCATCCATCCCATTGCCTGTTGTTGTCCTTTCCATCTAAGTCTTATCATGCTGTGGTCAGCCAGTATATTTGGCTCAATAGTTATGTCTTGTATTTTGAATTTAATTTTTAGTCATCCACATCATGTCAAGTCTTGACCATGACTGATGTCTGTTAGAGTAATATGTAAACTGTTTTTTCCTTACATTTCTTTCTCTCCACGCATCACTAATATTAAACTCTTCAGTCAGATCAAAAATATTTTGGGTAACTTTTTTCCTTTCTAAATTAATATTATTTCCTTTGTAATCCAATAATTTGTCTGTGCATTAAAGTCTCCTATAATACACAATTCTTCATACTGCAGTTCTTTAAGTTTATTGTACAATCTCCTGAAAAATGATTCTTGTGGGCCGTTTGGAGCATAAAGTACAGCTAATAAAATTTTCCTGTTTCTCAATTCAATTTCAACCATCAATATCCTGCCCTCCTTATCTGTATATATTTCCATAGTTAGAATCCACTCTTTTATGTAGAGAGCTACTCCTCTTTTTTTTTAATATCTAGAGTGGAGAAGACTTTCCCTAGTTTTTTATTTTCTAATAGGTGTTTCTGTTTTTGGGCAATATGTACTTCTTGTAGAGCTATAATATCTGCCTTTTGTGCCTGTAAGTTTTAAAAGTTTTTCCTTTTACTGGAGAATTCAGGCCATTAATATTCAGTGATATCAAATCGCAAAGATTTATATTTTCTTTAGTTTCTTTGTCTGGTGCTTCTTGTAATTCTAGTTTCTTTGGGCTCTTTACTTTCTTCTGGAAATTCCCCTTTTCCATTCTTTCCATCTTTATTATCTATTATGGTCCCCTCTGTGTTTACTACTGTCATTTTCCTCCCCTCCGGTCCCCCTCTTTCCTGAGTTTTCCTCTCAACCTCCTCTTCCCTGGCTAATTGTTGATCGAAAAAAATCTCAGCTTTTTCATCATCACGTCACCATGACGTCTTCTGGGACTAACCATCTAAAGTTCACGTTATATTTTATCAGCTTTGTTGTCAAAAATTGATATGGTCTCCTTAGGTCTCTAACTCTCTTCGGGATTTGTTTTAGGACAGTTATTTGTTTATTGGTGTATTCCAGTGGCTCATCTCTTATTTTGTGTAAAATTTCATCTCTGAGGGACTTCTTAACTAGTTTAATATGTACTTCTCTTGGTAAGTTAAACTTCCTTGCGTAATTTGTTTGAACTCTATAGAGTTCATCTATTTCCTTCATCACCTCTTCCTTTTCCATCTCTAGCAATTTAGCCAGTATATCGCCCATCAAGTCCCATGGGTTTTCTCCTTTTTTCTCTTTAACATTCTGTAATCTTAAGTAATGAGCTGCCTTTTCTGATTCTAGATATATAATTGCTGTTTCTAATTCTTTATTCTCCTTTCTAATTTATCAGTTAATTCATCTACTCTTTTTTCCTCTCTGTCCATCTTTGTTTCGATTTCTACTATCCTTTCTTGATTTTTTCTCATCTCTTGTTGAAAAGTTTCAAACTTTTCATCTATTTTTTGTATTTTTTCTTTTAGTTCTGATCTTACTGTCCCTATCTCATTTTTCATGTCTTCATGATTTTTAATCATCATTTCTTGCATATTTAATAATAAACCTTGTAGATCTTTTGAGGAATTTGAGCGCTCTTTATGGAGCATTTCATCTATTGCCTTTTGTGTAGAAGGGCTCATCACAGCTGTTGTGGTTATTGTTTGTGTAGGTATTTTCCTGGCAGTACCAGTTTTGCAGCCACTTGCAATACTTGTCATGTTTAGAAATTTTCCCACAATTTTCCCCAGAGTGTTATTCTTAATCTTAAGCCGCCTCTTCAGCTTAGTCCTCCCCCTCTCGAATTTCTCCACCCCCTCAACACTCCCCCTCTTATCGTTAGTTATACATATATATTTTCTGAACTGGAGCTATTGTCTAAGCATTTTCTGAACCAATTAAATTATCTGAATATATTATCTAAGCTAATCACAATTTTTCCTCTATTGAATAAGCAATTTCAAAAGTTCAATAATTCAATAATCTACACAATACTCTGTTCCATTAATTAATTAAAGTAATAAATAAATTAATTAGTTAATTATTTTCTATTTCTAAATTTTGAAGAAGAGGTGGAGTAAGGAGGGGGACAGGAAAAGGAGAGGGGTTGTTAAGAAAGGAGGTGAGAGAAGAAAGAGAGTTGAAGAAAAACAAGGCAATAAATCCCTGTTCAGTTCCTTCAATGTAAAGCATGACTTGATAGTTTCTATCGGGTCTTCTCCCCCCCCCCACCTTTTTCCTTCTTCCTTGGTAGGTGTCTCTCTTCTGGGTCTCGTAGTCTATCTAGGATTTGCTGTGTCACCCACCAAGCTTAAGTTATTCAGTTCCATAGAGTCCCTTTTTTTTTGTTAGTCTCACCACTATTTCAAATGTTTATCTCGATTCCGCTTCAGAAAATAAGAAACAGTTTCCCCCTCCGTTGCCACTTTGATTGTTACTTTCACTTTTCCTAGTCTGTATCCCAAAATCTAGTTTGTCCTTAAGTCCACAGCGTCTGTTTTAAATCAACTCCGCTGGTAATCTTTAATCCAAAAGGGAGAACAAACACAGTTCTCAGTTCTACCAAAATCCGATCCAAAAACCACACCAAATCTTCGTTGGGCAGCGGATTGTTCTTTAATCGTCTCCTCCTCCTAACGTTTAAGTCTACCATTTTCCTCCGATCTCTCTGCTCGCAATGTGTCTCGCCGCTCTACCCCTCTTAGTCAGAGCAATTTCCTTTCTTTCCAGATATTTTAAGTTCCTATTGTTGCGCCTCTGTTTTCCACAATAAATTTAAAGCGTTTATCGGTTGTTTCTTTTGGCTCGCAAGGCTATACCCTGGTTCCGCTTGCTCACCGCTAGTGATGCTGGCTGTCAGCGCTCGGGGGTGGCCATTACCGGTCTCCCGCTCCTTCGTCCGCTCGTTTCTGGTACACCCCAATTCCACCACGAACTGCCGTCCGTGGCTTCTCTGTGGGGACCCCACTCCTTCGGGAACTCTCCAAGCTCCCTTTGGGCTCCGTAGAGCCCCTGCGAAATGAGTCTGAAGGTCGGTGCTCCGCAGAGTCCTCTGCCCGCACGTCCCTTCTCTCTGACAGCCAACCGGAAGTCCAAAGCTGATTTATTTTCAACTTGCAACTTGTTGCACAGTTTTAATTCTGGGAGTGTAAATGATGGCTTGTTGCAAAGACACCTATAA
This sequence comes from Naja naja, assembly GCA_009733165.1. Classification (NCBI taxonomy): domain Eukaryota; kingdom Metazoa; phylum Chordata; class Lepidosauria; order Squamata; family Elapidae; genus Naja; species Naja naja. The sequence goes on along the minus strand of SOZL01000319.1, from coordinate 75,921 downwards.
CAACCCACACATCTGTGTGTGTGTGTGTGTGTGTGTGTGTGTAGGGGGTTGGAGCTCAATTCCCAGAATTCTTTGCACTAACGAGCTGAAGGGTGTCCAATCTGGGGGAAAGCTGGCTTAATGTGTGGCCAAACCTGGCTGATGGCTTAGTGTTAAGGATACCCCTGTTAGGAGAATGAGTGTGCTCAGGGTTAACGTAGTGAGAGTAGTAATGAATAACAGCAGCACACAGATACACTGACTAGGCAAATGTAGGTTTTACTGCCAGTAAACAGTAAGCAAAAACCCATAAGCAGTCCAAGTAATACACGGTGAATGCAGGTAGTGTTCAAAATACTCAGTCCAGGGATAATCCAACAATGAAGTCCTTTTCCTTACCGGTATCATAAACAAAGTTCAGTAGACGGGGTTTGCGAACAGCGACAAACCTCACAGCAATACAAGTATAGATAATCAAAGGAAAATGCAAACAGTGGTGAACCAGGTTGCTGGCTCCATCTTCTGCCTGTTGGAGTAACTTCAGCCAACCACAATTACAACATTCTCTTAAAGGTACAACAACATGAAATGACTATTCTGGTTTATATATTGCCAACCCAACTGTGAGGTGACTATCATTCCTAACACTTAGTAAATCACGATTTGTTAACTTTGTTGTGCAAAAAATTGGGTGGTTATTGTGGAGGAAAATAGAATAAAGGAATATTATACCTATGTCTGCTTCCTTGAATGACTTATCAAAGTAATCATGATTAGAAAAATCTATAATCACTTTCCTAACCATAAACCATAAACCATAACTTGAGAAATCAAGTTAGGAAAACGAAAAATTTAAGGCAGAGAAGCTGCTGGCAATGAAGCCGTTTAGGGGTTTGGTGAAGGAAGGGTCGGTTTTGGTGGGCTGGACAACAACACCCATCCTTCCCTGCCTGGCTGAGGATGATGGGACTTGTAGTACTACACGTGTCTTGGGGTTGGGGGGTTGGGGATAAAGAGTTGGCATCTCGACCTCCTGCCACTTTGGAGGACACACACTGAGGAGCCTGGGGCGGTTTTATGAGGAGTCCTCAACATGCAACAGGAGTTTTGGTCACTAAGCGAGGAGCATGTGGTCAAAATGAGTCCCCACCCCAGTTTTTCTAGGATTGGCCACCCTTTTATCCCCCTTTGTGCCTGTGGGTGGCGCTGGATGGGCTGACCATGATTTGGGCCATCAGTCATTAAGTGGAACAGGGCTGTCACTAAGCAAAGCCCATGGGAGGGAAGGTCGCAAACGGCGATTGCTTGAACCCCGGGATGGCTCAACCAAATGGCGTCCATACACGCCCCTGAATTTTTGATCACGTGAATTGGGGGGAGAAATGCTGTGACGGTCGTAAGGGCAAGGACTGGCTGCAAGTTGTAAGTTCGAGGACTTCCTGTATGGCAGGGGTGGGAGAAGTTGGAAGTGTGAATTTCTTCCATTGAAGCTCCCCATCTCTTAAGCTGGGGTCCCTCTCGATGGGTTGGGCACCACCGGCGGCTGGGGATGATGGGTTCTGTAGTTCAAGGTTCCAGGAGCACCTCGGGATCAGGAAAGGAGTGGAGTGGGCACTCCATCCATCTCCCTGTCTGTCTGTCTCTCTCTCTTTCCTTCTATCCATCTCTTCATTTCCCCATCTCTTCTTCTCTCCCTCCTTCTATCACCTGTCCTTTATCTGTCCTTCTGTATCCGTCTATCCACCCATTTCTCTCTTGATCCATCTGTCCATCCATCCTTCTCTGAGTAGTCCTCTCTGTCGCTCTGTCCTGCCCTTCGTTCGTCCTTTATCTGTCTGTCCATCATCCCTCTATCATCTATCCGTCTATCCATTTGTCTCTCTTTCTCTATCCCTCCATCTTTCTCTTTTATTTATCCCTCCATTCTCTGCCCCTCTCTAGCCATCTATCTATCCACCTATCATTTTATCAGTCATCCATCCATCTAGCTCTATGTCATCTATCCAGCTGTCCCTCTCTCTCATCCATCCATCCATCCATCCATCCATCCATCTCTATCCAGCCATCTCTGTATCTTTCTCTACACATTTATCCATCCACCTCTCTCTATCATCCTCTCTTTCCATTTATTTGTCATCCATCCATCCCTCTATATTTCTACTATCTATCCATCCAGCTTATCATCTGTTTTTCTTCCCTCCATCCCCTTTCCCTTTCTTTTCCTTCCTTCCTTCCTTCCTTCCATCCATCCATTCATTTCTCTATATTTCTATTATCTATCCATTCATCTCTATGATCCATTTTCCTTATTTTTAAATAATGCTTTATTTTTTCCATTTATACATATTACCAATAGTTATTAAACAGTGCTGTGACATTATGTATACATTTATGTGTCCTATCAAAACTTACTATGCATAATACTTTCATAGCCTCTTATTTATTATATACATTTTTTACAATTTCTGTGTTTATATCTATTATCTATCCAAATAAACCATGTTTCCCATACTGCATTGTATTCTGTGTCTGTTTTCCCTTTTAGTTCCATAGTTAATTTATCCATTTCCACACACTCTAAATTTTTTTGATATTAAGCCTTCAGCTGGTGTAGAATTTTCCTTCCAGTACTGAGCATATGAAATTCTTGCTGCTGTTAATATATGTAATATAAGATATTTTATCTTCCTATTATGATATTTTTTTATTATTCCTATGAGGAATAATTCTGGGACAAAATCAATTTAGTTTTTAGTTAACTCTTCTAACCACGTTTGAATCATTTTCCAGTATTTTTTCACTTTGGGGCATGTCCACCAAGAATGAAAGAAGGTACGTTGTTGTTGTCCACACTTCCAATAATTTGGTTGTAAGTTTGGGTAAATCTTAGACAGTCTTGAAGGTGCCAGATGCCAACGGTAGAACATTTTCTGTTGGTTTTCCTTATATGCCACCAATTTTATTTTATAATTCACATTCCACATCTTTTCCCATTCTTCCAGATCAATAGTATGTCCAACGTTCCTACCCCATGCAATCATCGTTCCTTTCACAATTTCTTCCACTCTTTCAAATTCTAATAAATGTTTATATAACTTTGATAGTAATTTCTCATCTGGGCCAATCAAGATTTTTTCTAGTGTTTGTATTTCATTATCTATTCCAAATTCCTCACTGTCTTTTTTATGTCTTGTTTGAATTTGCATATAAGTCCACCAATCCAGTTTTATTCCCTGCTCTTCCAATTTCTGACTGCTCTTTAAGTTCCCTTGGTCATCCCTATACCTAGCTGTTTTCTTAACCTCTGTTATATTGGGGTGGATTACTGCTTCCAAGGGAGACACCCAGTTTGGAATTTTCAAATAATATTTATTCTTTATTTGTTTCCATGATTGTATCAGCACATTTCTTATTTTATGTCTATAAAAGTATAGATATGGCTTGTTTTCTTTGTCCCACAGGAAGGCATGCCATCCTCTTTGTATGTCATGCCCTTCTATGGTTAATATTCTTTTTTTCCTTAGATTGATCCAATCTCATATCCATACAAGTATTGCTGCCTTATGGCATAGTTCCCAATCTGGAAGCCCAAGGCCACCTCTGCTCTTACTATCCTGTAAATCTTTTAACTTTATTAGGGCTTTTTGCCTGGCCAAACAAATTTTGTGATTATTCTATTAAGTTCTCTAAAAAAATTCTTATCTAATTCTTTTGGAGTTGTTTGAAATAAATATAAAATCTTTGGCAGGAGATTCATTTTAATAGTTGCTATTCTTCCTAATAACGATAATTGTAAAGTCCCCCAGTTTTCCAAATCTTTTTTAATTTGATTGAATAATTTGGTATAATTGTCTTCTTTTATTGTGGAGCACTTTGCTGTTAACCATATTCCTAAATATTTTAAAAAAAATGTGATTTGTAGTCCCATCACTTTTTCTAACTCCTTTTTGTTTCTAATTGTTATGTTTTTCACTAGCATTTTGGTTTTGTGTCTGTTAATTTTAAATCCTGAAATCTCTCCATATTTTTCTAATTCCTCTATCAAAATTGGGCCTGATTCTAGTGGCTCCTCAATTAAAAAAACCCAAATCATCCACGAATGCTTGTAGTTTATGTTGTGGCTCCGCCTCGTGAGCCTGTGCTGACAGAGGAAGAGGACCTGGATGATGATGAAGAAGGAGGAGCAGAGCAGGCCTCCCTCACCAGGGCCTTCCTCCCCAGGATCTCCCTCCTTGGCAAGGTCTCCCTCCCCAGGACCTTCCTCCTCCCTGGCAAGGCCCCCCTCCCCAGGACCTTCCTCTCTGGCAATGCCTCAGGTTTCCTCGGAAAGCCAAGAGGAACTGCCTGAGGCGTGTATCAGTAAAGCCCGACAGAAAGAGGAGGAAGGTTCCTGGCTTGATCCCAGGCAGCGTCGGAGGGAGAAAGCGTCAGCAGCAGCGTAGGGGGCGTGGGAGGGCCAGAGATTGAGCTGGACCACACCCCACCAGGTATAAAAGTGGGTGTGGCTACGCTGCAGACTCTGTTCGTGACAAAGTGTCATCTGCATCGGAAGCTTCCGTCTGTGTGCTTGATTTTTGGACTCTGAAAGGAAAGCAATTCTTCTGTGATACTACTATTCATTCTTGGAATTTGGCAGTGAGCACTTGGGTGACTGCCAACGCTCTTGTCGGAGAGATAATGGGGATTTTGGCATCAGGCCAGCGTGACTCCTCTGCGTGAGCTAACGCTCCTTGCCTGCAAGGGAAGGGAAGGTGAAAGCGAAACAGGCCAGCGTGACTTTTCTGTGTTGGTTCCTGCCTTAGCTTCTGGGGAAGTGAAGGTGAGACAGAACATTTTTGTCACGAACCCCAAAAGATTCTAACCATCTTTAAATCAAGATGGATCATCAGCAGCAACAGCAACAGCTGCAGCAGCAGTTCCATCAGTTACAAGCTGAGAATCAGGGCTTGCAACAACAGGTGCTGCAATTAGCAGCTCAACTTGCTGCATTGAATGCTCCTGCAGCCTCTCCTCCCTTCCCGGAAATGCCCGTAGCTGTGCCAGATAAGTTTTCTGGGCAGCCAGAAATGTTTCCGGCTTTCATGGGACAGTGCCAGTTGTTTATGGCTATGAGGCCTGAGGATTTTCCTGATGACGGACTCGGGTGGGGTTTGTGATAAGCCTCCTTTCTGGCTCTGCAGCCCGGTGGGCCGCGCCCTTGTTGGTTCAGAACAGCCCACTGTTAACAGACTGCCAGGGTTTTTGGCAACACATGCGCCTCATGTATGAGGACCCCATCGCACTCAGGCGGCAGCCAGGCGCATAAGGACCTTCGCCGGGAGCGCCCCTGCAGGACTATATTGCCGAATTTCGGCTGCTCTGCATGGACTCCAACTGGAATGATCGCGCTGCTGGGCGCCTTCCAGGATGGCCTGTCGGAGGAACTGCAGGGCGAGCTGGTTCGGTGGAGGCCCTCCGACTCTCGGCGCCCTCGTGGTGCAGTGTCTGCGCATGGCCGCGTCTCCAGCGCGAAAGACCCGTCGCCCGCCCAGGAGTCACCCTCCCGTCTGGACCTCCACAACCTGTGCGGCAGTGCCCGGTCGCCCTGAGTTCCGTGACAGCGGCTGCGGAGCCCATGGAGTTGGGGCGGCTGGAACCTGCTTGCGGCCCAGAGCGCCTGCAGCGTCAGGGAGGTTTGTGTCTGTATTGTGGGGAGCCCGGACATTTATTGCTTCCTGTCCCGAAAACACGTGGGGGCTCAAGCCTGTGCCTGCAGGCAGGACCAAGCGAAGCGGGGCGGTCCCGACCTGGGGGACACCCTAGGCGGGCAAGTACTATCCTCTGCCTGACTGCGGCTGTGGACTCTGGGCCCCTCGGCATCTGATATTGGACTCTCAGGTGTTCTTGCCTAACCAGTCGAGGGGATCCAGCATGCTGGTGGACTCAGGGCCAGAACTTCATGGACCAGGCCTTTGTGGCGTTTTAAGGTGCCTTTGGATCATGGACCCTCCGTTGCGGTGGAGACAATTGATGGGGGGAACTTCGGGGGCCCATTAAGTTAGCCACCCAGCCACATTGGGGAACACGAGAAGCAATCGCTTCTATGTCATGGTTCATTTCCCGGTCCTGGGTATGGCCTGGCGGACTCACGATCCTCAGGTGGCATGGTGCAGAGCGTGTGTTTTCGAGTCTGCAGTCGCCGACCACATCCACGCCTGTGCCGGCCAGGATGTCTCCGCCCGGTCGTCTCCCTACCTCCTGAACTGCGGGACCGCAGATGTGTTCAGCGAGAAGGAGCGGACGCTTACCCGCGATCGGCCCTACGATTGCCCGTGGACCTTCTGCCCAATGCGCGCTGCCGTGGGACGCCTGTATTCCATGTCGAGCCGAGTTGGCGCCCTGCGGACTTTCTGGACAAGAACTTGGCCCGGGTTCATCCGCCCTTCGTCGTCCCCTCTCGCAGCACCAGTTCCTTCTCACAAGAAGAAGCGGGGACTTGCTTGTTTGCGATTACGCCGGCTCAATGCCATCACGGTGCGGAATCGCTACCCCTGCCTCTCATTCGGAGCTGATGGAGCCTGGAGGCCACCATCTTCACGGCTCGACCCGAGGGGCCTACAACTGGTGCGGATAGAGGGGCGAGTGGAAGGCGGCGTTTGGCACCCGACACGGCCATTTCGAGTACACGGTGATGCCGCTCGGGTTGACCAACGCCCTGCGGTCTTCCAGCATTTTATGAATGACGGTTCGGGACATGTTGGACAAGTTGTGGTGGTCTACCTGGATGACATCTTGATTTACTCCCGTCCAGGGAAAGCCACCTTCAGCAGGTCCGTCTGGTGCTGCAACGCCGCAGCACCAGCTTTGGCGGAGAAATGCCTCTTTTCCAGACTTCCATTGAGTTCCTGGGCACATCATGGCTCAAGGCATTGCCATGGACCCTCGGAAGGTGGAGGCCTTGTGCAGTTGGGAACCCCTCGCTGAAAGACGCCCAGCGCCTGCTGGGGTTCGCCAACTATTACGGACCTTTATCCCGGCTTTGCCACCTTAACCTTCCCGTTAACCCAGCTCCTTCGAAGAAGGTTCCGCTCCAGTGGGGTCCTCCGCAGCAACAGGCATTTGAGGCCCTCAAGAAAGCCTTCGCCACCGAACCCGCTCTTGCGGCACCTCGACCCGCACCGCCCTTTTGTAGTGGAGACGGACGCGCCCAACGTGGCCCTTGGGCGTGCTGTTGCAGGCCCCGGTGGCTGGCGGCACTCTTTTCCCCTGTGCGCATATTCATGGAAGCTTAATCCTTCCGGCGCAACTACACCATCTGGGAGAAAGAGCTGCTGGCTATCAAGGCTGCCTTTGAGGCTTGGCGGCATCATCTGGAGGGGCCCGGCACCAGATAGAGGTCCGCACGACCATCGGAATCTGGAGCATCTGACGACGGCCAGGAAGTTGAACCAGCGGCAGATCCGTGGTCGTTGTTTTGCCCGTTCAACTTTCGTGTGACCTACATTCCCAGCGGTCACAATCGAGGGCGGATGCCCTATCCCGCAAGCCCGAGTACCTGTGCCCCAAAGACTTGCCTCTCTGCGGACGGTGCTGCCAGCAGAAGCCTTGGCTGCAGCCCAAGAACCGTTGACTTCTCGGCTCGGAGGCGAGGCAGCAGCCTGGACGCCTGGTCACAGCAGAGGAAGGCGGAGGTCGGCCCCGATTCCCCATGGACTTTGGAGGAGGGCTTGCTCAAGCATCGGGACGGCTGTACGCGGCTCACGGGCCGCTGGCCCTTCTTTGAAGCAGTGTCACGACAACCCGCAGCTGGCCATTTTGGCTACTTCAAGACCCTCCACCTCGTGACTCGGACTTTTGGTGGCCCCGTGCGGCACGACGCTCACGCTTACGTGGCATCCTGTGTGCCGTGGCCGCAAGCGAAGGCCACGACGGGTGCCTCCTGGTCTCCTCCACCCTCTACCCACTCCAGACAGACCATGGGGGCGATCTCTATGGACTTCTTGACACACTTGCCGCCGTCCCACGGCTTTATTTAACCGTGCTGGTGGTGGTGGACATGCTGACCAAAATGGCCCACTTCATCCCATGTCGTGCCCTGCCAACGCCCGCGACCTGCCCGCCTGTTCGCCAAGCATGTTTTCCGCCTCCATGGCCTGCCGGACAGGGTGGTTTCCTCGATCCGCTGCAATTCACGGCTCAATTTTGGAAGAGCCTGATGACCGCTGCAAGTGCAGGTGTGTTTGTCCTCCTCGCACCATCCTGAGACTGATGGGGAACGGAGAAGGTCATTGGCATCCTGGGGCAGTACTTGCGCTGCTTTGTCAATCAACGGCAGAGACCGGACCGACTACCTCGCTCTGGCGGAGTTCGCTAACAACTCCCAGCACACCTCCACCCAGGCGACTCCGCTTCACGCCAATGTGGGCTACCATCCGCGGTTCTTCCCTCTGACACCCTCGGATTCCCCTGTTCCTGAGGCTCAGACTTCCTCTCCGAGCTGTATGCCGTTCAGCAGTTGCCGCAACACCTGATACAGGCCAAGGAGGACTACAAGCTACGCCGACCGCTCCTGGACGGCGACGCTGGCAGTGGGAGACCGAGTGTGGTTATCCACAAAGCACCTCCCGCTGACCGTCCGTAAAGAAACTGGACCACCGGTTCGCCGGCCCGCACCATTGAGGCGGTCATCAACCCTGTGGCCTATCGCCTGACCCTACCGCTCCATGAAGATACACCGTTTTCCACCGCCTTCTGGTTCCTGAAGCCCCTCGTGTTACCTCCGACGTCCCACCGATCCTGTTTCCACCGCACTCCGCTGGGGCTGACGCGGAGGACAGCAGGGTGGTCAGTATTCGAGACTCACGGTGGTTGAAGGGGCGGTTCCAGTATTTGGTTGAGCGGACGGGGACGGGCCGGAGGACTTGACCTGGGTGGACGCTCAGCCTCCGCCCAACCCTCACGCGGCTGTTCCATGAGCGCTTCTCTCGGCCGCATCCTGCCCGCCGACTCGGGAAGGGCCCTGCGGTGGGGATAGTGTTGTGGCTCCGCCTCGTGAGCCTGTGCTGACAGAGGAAGAGGACCTGGATGATGATGAAGAAGGAGAGGAGGAACGAGCAAGGCCTCCCTCACCAGGGCCTTCTCCCCAGGATCTCCCTCCTTGGCAAGGTCTCCCTCCCAGGACCTTCCTCCTCCTTGGCAAGGTCTCCCTCCCCAGGACCTTCCTCCTCCCTGGCAAGGCCCCTCCCCAGGACCTTCCTCTCTGGCAATGCCTCAGGTTTCCTCGGAAAGCCAAGAGGAACTGCCTGAGAGCGTGTAGCAGTAAAGTCAGAGAAGGAGGGGAAGGTTCATGGCTTGATCCCAGGCAACGCCGGAGGGAGAAACGCCAGCAGCGTGGGGCGGGAGGCCAGAGATTGAGCTGGACCACACCCCACCAGGTATAAAAGTGGGTGTGCCTACGCTGCAGACTCTGTTCGTGACAAAGTGTAATCTGCATCGGAAGCTTCCGTCTGTGTGCTTGATTTTGGACTCTGAAAGGAAAGCAATTCTCTGGGATTACTACATTCCTTCTTGGATTTGGCATTGAGAACTTGGGTGACTGCCAATGCTCTTGTCGGAGAGATAACGGGGATTTTGGCGACAGGCCAGCGTGACTCCTCTGCGTGAGCTAACGCTCCTTGCCTTCAAGGGAAGGGAAGGTGAAACGAAACAGGCCAGTGTGACTTTTCTGTGTTGGCTAACGTACCTTAGCTTCTGGGGAAGTGAAGGTGAGACAGAACATCCCTCTATATTCAATATTCTTTCTTCTGTCATGTTAAACCAATCACTGATCGTTGATAACACAGCTGCGTCATAGTATAATCTCAAATTGGGCATTTTAAGGCCTCCTCTTTCCCGTACATCTTGCATTATCTTAAGCTTAACCCTTGGTCTTTTCCCTGCCCAAATAAACTTATTAATACCTTTCTGCCACTCATTCAAATTTGTGTCTTTCTTGAGTATTGGTATCATTTGGAACAAAAAAAGAAACTTTGGCAAAACATTCATTTTAACTGCTGCAATTCTTCCCAGCAAAGATAACTGTAGCTTTTTCCAACTTTCCATTTCTTTTTGAATTTTTGCCATAGTGATTCGTAATTATTTTTATATAATTTCGTATTTGAAGCTGTAATATGTATTCCTAAATATTTAACCTTCTTAGCTATTTCAAATCCCGTTACTTTTTCTAAGATCTCCTTTTGCTTTATAGTCATATTTTTGTTATAATTTTCGTTTTATGCTTATTTATCTTAAATCCTGACACTTGTCCATACTGTGTGATTATCTCCATTAGTTCTATCACTGATTGATTTGGTTGACTTAATGTAATAACCAAGTCATCTCGAACGCTCTTAGTCTGTAATCATGATGTCTTATTTTAATCCCTTTATTCTCTTCGATTCCCGTACTTTAATCAACAATATTTCCAATGTTAGAATAAACAATAATGGTGACAGGGGACATCCCTGTCGTGTTCCTTTTTCTATTTTGCACGCTTCTGTTAGACTACCATTAACAATAATCTGAGCTGTTTGCTTCTGATATATTGCTCTAATAGGTTGTAAAAAAAATTCCCAAATTCCATCTTTTCCATCACTTTAAACAAAAACTGCCAATTCAGTTGATCAAATGCTTTCTCTGCATCCAAAAAAATCAGCACTGCAGGGACTTGGTTATTTCTTTCCAAATATTCCAGTAAGTTAACTACCTGTCTTGCATTGTTTTTCATTTGCCTTCCCATTATAAATCCTGACTGATCATTGTGGATTATCTGTTGCATAACCTGCATTAATCTATTCGCTAATATCTTTGCAAATATCTTATAATCTGTATTCAACAGAGATATTGGCCTATAGTTCTTGGTTGACTAAGGTCTTGATCTTCCTTTGGAATCAGTGTTATGAAGGCTGTCCTCCATGATGGAGGCGTCTCTCCTCCTGTCTGAATTATTCTAAATACCTCCTTCAAAGGTTCTACCATTTCGAGCTGCAAAGTCTTATAATAGATAGCTGTCAAGCCATCTGTCCCTGGAGCCTTACCAACTTTTAATTGCTTAATTGCTGAGATAATTTCCTCAGATGTTACTAATTGGTTCAGTCCTTCCCTTTGTTCCTGTGTCAGTAAAGGAGCATTCATCCCCTGTAAATATCTATCTATATCCGACCCTGAATTGTATCACTGGCATATAATTTGGAATAAAATTCTGAGAAAGCCTTTTTAATAATATCTTGCTGATATACTCTTTTCCTTTATATTCTATTTTCTCTATAGTACGCAATTTTGTTTTTCCTTAGCAGGTAGGCTAGCCATCTACCTGGTTTATTAGCATTACAAAGGTGTTGTGTTTGGCATACTGTAGATTGGTTGCCACCTGGTCTGCCATCAACATATTAAACTGCCCTTTAAGTAGCTTTATTGCTTCCTTCACCTTTCTATCATTTGGGTTCGATATAAGTTCCTTTTCTTTTTCCCTATCTCCTCCTCTAACTCCTTTCTTTTTGTTCTTTTCTGCATCTATATTTATTATTTAAATATATTAAAACTCCTCTCATATAGGCTTTACTCTCGTCCCACACTATTTCCATTGGGGAACCTTTATGCATATTCATAACAAAAATTCCTTCATTTGTTTTTACATTCTTTTACATTTTCTTCATATCGAACAAGTTTTCATTTAATCTCCAAGATCTCCTCCCCCTTTCTCCTGGACCAACTCCATCCACACCGGACTATGATCCGATAAGGTTCTTGGAAAGATCTTGATCTTTACCCTGGAAATAAAATCATTGGTAATTAGTATAAAATCAATCCTAGAAAAGGATTTATGTCTATCGGAAAAAAAAAGTAAAATCCTTTTCTTCAGCGTTTCAGCTCCTCAGCTCCCATCTTTCATCTCAAAAAGGATTTGGGTAATCTAACACGCTTTGGGTACCTTGATTGGGCCTTTTTTATCCTTTTGTGGTTCCAAAACTCCATTCCAATCTCCCATTAGGATGTAAGTTTTATAGTCCCATTGAGTAATTTTATTATGCAGAAATTTATAAAATTTTCTTGTTGCTGATTTGGTGCATATACTCCAATTAGTAGCGTCTTTTCCCTCTATTAAAAGTTCAATTATGATATATCTTCCTTGTATATCAGCTTCAATCAATTTAGCAATTAAGTCCTTCTTTAAATATATCACTACCCCATTTTTCTTCTCTGGGGCAGATGCAACAAAGTGTTCTCCCAATCTAGAATTTATCAAATATTTCTGATCTTTGGCTCTAATATGTGTCTCTTGTAAACAAATAACGCATTTTTATATTGCTTCAGGTAATGAAATATTTTCCTTCTCTTTTGTGGTGAGTTCAGACCATTGACATTCCAAGTTAGAAACTTAATTCCCATGTTTAGTAACATGAAGCTTTTGAAGCATCTCTTGAAATCCAGTTCGGACTGCCTCTTTGGCTTGCTCCTCCCACTGCTTCAGATACCCCAGTCTCTTGGACTTTGTGCTGTCGCTCTTGCAGCTCTTCCTGTTTACGTCTGGTTGTAGCTCTGGTCACTCTTTGTTCCCTCACTCCGCTATTGTTACCGATGGCTGCTCGAAATCCAGTAGTTGCTGTGTTTCTTTTTCTGCCGGTGTCACTCCAATGGCTATTTGCTTCTGACTTGCTTCTTCCCCATTTCTTTTTTAACTTCCGGGATGGTAGAAATCCTGCTTTAGCACATTGATATAAAATCTCTCGCCTTCAAAACTGTTGTCAAACAGTGTCTTGTACCCAAGTAGTTCACCACCAAACCAACCGGTATTTCCCACCTAAATGGGAGCTGGCGTTTTTAACTCCTCTGCCAGAAAAGCAAACTCCTTCTGCCTCTCAAAATCTTGGGTGGAATTTCTTTCAGTATTAACACCTCCTGATTTTCCACCTTAAATCTATTATTGTAGAAGGCTTGTATGATATCATTTAGAATCCCCCTCTTTGTAAAGTAGATCACCACATCTCTTGGCAGATTTTTTTGCCTTGCCAGCCATGAATTCACACGAAATATTTTGTCTATTTCCTCTATAAAATCATCAACCTGCCAGTCCAATATTGTTGCAAAAGCCTTTGCAAAAATCTTTCAGATTTTCTTGCTGATTCTCTCTCAAGCCCCTTACTCTCAAGGCAAACTCCATATCTCTGTATTGAGTCAGCAAAACTTCTTCTTCAATTTTTCCCATTTTGTTTTGAACCTCATTCATTTCTTCTTCCAGCTTCAAATTGCTCTGATTAATCTCTTCCACAATTTCATCCAGTCTTACCATATGTTTGGCCACCCCCTGGAATGCAAATAGGATGTCTCTTATTTCTTTATTTTTATTATTGATAGTCTCTAATTTCTTCCATCTCCTCTTTCAATCCTCTAGATATTTGCTCACCCATTGCCTACATCTTTTTGTTCATTTGTTCCATATTAGTCTCCAATTTAACCTGTATTTCTTTAGTTTGTGATTTCAGAGCCCCCATCAGTGCCTCTTGTAACTCCACTAATGTTAAAGTTTGTGGGGCAATCGGCAGTGGACTTTGTAATATAGACTGCTGTGCTGGTACAGATTTAGGAATAGAGGTAGGAGTTTTTAGTGATTTAGCAGCCATTGTTTATTCAGTAGAGCCAGTCCTTTATAATGTATTTAAATCCAGTTAATCTCCTTGAATCCCAATACTATATAGATTTAAACAATGTCTTTAACAATCCACTTTCACTTTTTACTTTCTCCTCCTCCCCTTGAGACTCATTCAGGTGCCATTTTCACTCTGCATTACAATAGTCTTTTCAAAACTTTAGCTTTTGTTCCCGAGTTAAAGTCCAATACTTGCAATTTCAGCTGCTCCTGCTTCCACTCGCCTGCTTTTAAAAGCCTTCAGATGTTAATCCTTACTCTCAGGGATGGTTGCAGTGCCTGGTTCTGCAATAACACAGAAGAGTCCCGGATCCGAGTTAATCAGACTCCAAGGGAGCTCACACCCTTGGACCCGGCTTAAAAATCTGGGGCTCGAGGGGAGCTCTACCTCCGTCCGATCTCTCGCTTCCCTCTTTGCCTGAGGGGAAAGTTTCTGAACCTGCTAAACAGCTGATTGACGCTGTTTTCACGGTTTTACAGATCAACGGGCTGGCGGTCTAAGAAGACCGTCCTCGACAGCTGCCTTGCCACCGGAAGTCCCTGTAAAGGATGCTTTTAAACACAATCCCTGCGACCTCATCCTGGGAGAGTCTCAAGTTCCCTTACTCTGGACATCTCCCAACCTTTCATAGACAAGCCATCCTTGGAAGAGGAGCATGCTTTAGGTATAGTGGAAAACTGAAGGGCCTGAATAATGTTAGATGTTGCCATTTTAATTCTCTGGATAAAGTTCTTAGAAGTAGACCCCTAAGTAAGAGCAACTCCAAAGTAAAACCACAGACAGCACTTGTAGGCAACACTTTCTGTAAAATGGTCTTATCAGGAACTCAAGAAAGAACTATGTCCTAGTGATAAAGAATTGCCTCCCAGCCGAGAGGAGGTCAAACAGTGGATTTCACATCCTTCTGACATTCCAAGGGTTCTCATGGGGATTCTCATAGGACATGATTCAAGCTTGGTTCCCACAGCTTCCGTCTTACCTCTTCTCCTGCTCTCTTTCACATGCACAAGGAATTGAGAACTTTATTAGCAATAATAGCTCAAATGGTTATCGGTACTTGCAATGTGTCATGTTCATTGGCAGTTGCTGAACAGCAAATTCCTTTGAATGACTTTCACAGAGTTTAATTTAGCAAATTTTATTGAGCTGAAAGGAAGGGAGTTACAAGAAACATATAATTTTCTTTGATTCCTGTACACTATCTAAATGGAATTAATATCTCCTTTCAAATAAAAGAAACTTGAACAATTCTTCCAATATCACAATGGTGTTAAAACTCATGTTTTTACATTTGTTCTGGCTGTGAGATGCTCCTTTGTGTTCAGCTCTGGCCTCAGAAGGATAATGTAGCATTTGGGGATGAAGATGCAGCCCAGCAGACCAGCACTGGAGGTCAGGATGGAGAAGACCTGCACAGCCACCATGTATTTCCCTTTGGTGCTCAGGTAGGTGGGCACAAAAGTCACCCACACACTGCAGAAGACCAGCATGCTGAAGGTGATCAGCTTGGCTTCGTTGAAGGCCCCAGGCAGATTCCTGGCCAGGAAAGCCACTGTAAAGCAGATGGCAGCCAGGAAGCCCATGTAGCTGAGGGTGACGTAGAACATGACAACGGCCCCTTCGTTGCATTGCAGGATGATCTCTCCAGGCTGTGAGTGGAGGTCAGAGTCAGGGAAGGGGGGATAAACTCCTAGCCAGATGGAGCAGATGACAAGTTGGACAGCAAAACAAGAGAGGATGATGGAGTTGGCCAAGCTCTTCCCCAACCATCTCTTCACTCGGTTTCCTGGTTTTGTGGCCAGGAATGCCAGCACCACCATGATGGTTTTGGCCAAGAGAGAAGAAACGGTAACTGAGAAGATGATGCTGAAGACCATTTGTCGGAGAAGGCAAGTGGCTCTCCTTGGTTGACCAATGAACAGAGAAGAAGACAAGAAGCAAAGCAGGAGGGAGACCAGGAGGATGTAGGAGAGGTCCCGGTTGTTGGCTTTGACAAGGGGCGTTTCTCGGTATTTAATGAAGATGATTAAAACAAGGCCTGTGGTTAAGAAGAAGAGCAGGGCAAAAGAGACCAGGATGATACCCAGATGTTCTTCATAAGACAGGAAGGTTATAACTTTGGGGATACATTGGACTCTCTCCTCATTTGGGTATTTATCATCTGGACACTTGGTGCATTTTTCTGTATCTGAGAAAGCGAAAAAGCAATTAATACTTTAATATTTTGCGCTTTTATCTTACAAGAAATACCTTTTTTGGATAACAGCTGACACCTCGGCATTTTCCAAAATATTTTTTAATTATTTCATTAAAAAGAGCATAAGGGAAGTTCTAGGATGGTACTTATTTCCAGTGTAATGTGCAGAATCTTCATAGGAACCAATGGTATTAGAAGTTAAGAATGAATCATATAATCTTTTAGGCAAAAATCCTGAGTCTGGCCACATGGCAGTTAATATACTGGACTTGGAGGATACCTACAGTATCTTGTAACATCTCCAAGCAATCTGGAATTAAGAAGAAACTTCCTATCAGTGAGAACAATTAACCAGTGGAACAGAAGTTGCCTTCAGAGGTTTGGGGTCCTTCAACATTGGAGGTTTTTAAGAAGAGATTGGACAGACACTTGTCTGAAATGGTATAGATTCTTCTGCTTGATCAGGGGCTGGACTAGAAGACCTCCAAGGTCCCTTCCAGCTCTATTCTGATTGATTGATACATCTACATGACTGGCAGACTATTTGTGTATTGAGTTCCCCCCATAACTATCCACAGCACCACATTTTGGACCAGCGACACCTTCTGAGGGATACTCAAGGGAGGCCAATAAACAGGGAATTACAAAATCTTTCAGAAGGTGGACCTGAAACAATTCACCAAGTTCCAAAGAACTCAGGTGTTTATTATTTATTAATTTGACTTGACTTGTATGCCACCCTCCCAAAAAGGACTCGTGGCTCACAATTAAAACCAGTACAATAAATTAGTTATCTAAAATAGAATTAAACCAAGCCAAATTAAAAGGGCCTTGGTG
>SOZL01000319.1:31424-58244 GCA_009733165.1 Naja naja | reverse complement strand
TCATATTTTTAGTAATCATTTTTGTTTTGCTCTTATTGATCTTTAAGCCGCCACTTCTCCAAATTCTTCTAGATTTTCTAATAACTTTAGTCCCGAAATTTGTGGTTCTTCTAAGATAAAGAGTAAATCATCAGCAAAAGCTTGTAATTTATATTCTTCACTTTTTATTTTTAGACCTTTTATATCTTTTTCTTTTTTATTGTTCTAAGTAGGGCTTCTAGTGTCATAATAAAAAGAAGTGGCGACAGTGGACATCCTTGTCTGGTTGCTTTTTGAATTTGAAATTTGTCTGTTAATTCCCCATTTATCAGAATTGTAGCTTCCTGTTTTTGATATATGGCCAGAATCACATTTATAGGTTCATATATTTACTTTGTTGCAAAATAAATTCCCATTTAACATTGTCAAACGCCTTTTTGGCATCCAAAAACAATAGTGCAGCTTGCTCGGCACTACAGTCCTCGTAATATTCTAACACATCTAGCGTTGTTCTGATGTTATTTTTAAGATGTCTGTGGGGAAGAAATCCATTTTGGTCTGTAGATATGAATTCATTAAGTATTTTTTTAAGTCTTTCAGCCACAATTGTCATAAAAATTTTATAATCAACATTGAGTAAGGAGATTGGTCTGTAGTTTCCCGGGTCTATTAGATCTTCCCACTTTAGGGATAATGGTTATCTTTGCTTCTTGCCATGTTTTAGGGCCTTTAGCTTTATCTAAAACCCATTGAATATTTTTAACATTTTATTCCCTAATATGTCTTGTTGTGATTTGTAAATTTCAGCAGGCAGGCCATCTGGTCCTGGAGCTTTATCGTTTTCTGCTTATTAATTGCCCAATACACCTCCTGCATCATTATTTTATGATTTAAAAGTTCTTTATCTTCGTCTGAGATTTCTATGATTTCTGCCTTTTAAAATATCTTTTAAATTGATCTTCTGTTGGATGTTTCTCTTCTGTGTATAGGTCCTTATAGTATTTTTGTATAATCTGCCTCTTTTCTTCCTCTTGAAAACAGATCTCTCCTTGGTCATTGCTTAATTTGGTAACCCACCTCTTTTCTTTTTGTTTTTCAATTTATAAGCTAACCAATGCCCTGGTTTATTTATTTTCAAATTGATATTGTTTAGTCATTTTTAGTTTCTTAGCTAACTCTTCCTTCTCTATTAAATCTATTTTATGTTTAATTAGGTCCATTTGGAATTTAATTTGTTTTTCCTGTGGTGTAGTTTGTAATTTCCCTTCCCATTCTTTATATTCCTGTTCTAATTTTATTCTTTTTGTTCTTTTTCCTTTTTTCTTTTTAGCCATATATTTAATTGCTACTCCTCTTATTACTGCTTTGGCTGTATCCCAGTTATTTTGTGGAGAAGTATCCTCCTCTTTATTCTCTTGGAAGAAAAATTCTAATTCTTTTGTTAACATCTTATTAAATGCTTCTTCTTTTAAAATCGAGCTTTGAAGCATCCATCCCATTGCCTGTTGTTGTCCTTTCCATCTAAGTCTTATCATGCTGTGGTCAGCCAGTATATTTGGCTCAATAGTTATGTCTTGTATTTTTGAATTTAATTTTTTAGTCATCCACATCATGTCAAGTCTTGACCATGACTGATGTCTTTTAGAGTAATATGTAAACTGTTTTTTCCTTACATTTCTTTCTCTCCACGCATCACTAATATTAAACTCTTCAGTCAGATCAAAAAATATTTTGGGTAACTTTTTTTTCCTTTCTAAATTAATATTATTTCCTTTGTAATCCAATAATTTGTCTGTGGCGGCATTAAAGTCTCCTATAATACACAATTCTTCGTACTGCAGTTCTTTAAGTTTATTGTACAATCTCCGAAAAAATGATTCTTGTGGGCCGTTTGGAGCATAAATTACAGCTAATAAAATTTTCCTGTTTCTCAATTCAATTTCAACCATCAATATCCTGCCCTCCTTATCTGTATATATTTCCATAGTTAGAATCCACTCTTTTATGTAGAGAGCTACTCCTCTTTTTTTTAAATATCTAGAGCGGAGAAGACTTTCCCTAGTTTTTTATTTTCTAATAGGTGTTTCTGTTTTTGGGCAATATGTACTTCTTGTAGAGCTATAATATCTGCCTTTTGTGCCTGTAAGTTTTAAAAGTTTTTCCTTTTACTGGAGAATTCAGGCCATTAATATTCAGTGATATCAAATGCAAAAGATTTATATTTTCTTTAGTTTCTTTGTCTGGTGCTTCTTGTAATTCTAGTTTCTTTGGGCTCTTTACTTTCTTCTGGAAATTCCCCTTTTCCATTCTTTCCATCTTTATTATCTATTATGGTCCCCTCTGTGTTTACTACTGTCATTTTCCTCCCCTCCGGTCCCCCTCTTTCCTGAGTTTTCCTCTCAACCTCCTCTTCCCTGGCTAATTGTTGATCGAAAAAAATCTCAGCTTTTTCATCATCCGTCACCATGGCGTCTTCTGGGACTAACCATCTAAAGTTCACGTTATATTTTATCAGCTTTGTTGTCAAAAATTGATATGGTCTCCTTAGGTCTCTAACTCTCTTCGGGATTTGTTTTAGGACAGTTATTTGTTTATTGGTGTATTCCAGTGGCTCATCTCTTATTTTGTGTAAAATTTCATCTCTGAGGGACTTCTTAACTAGTTTAATATGTACTTCTCTTGGTAAGTTAAACTTCCTTGCGTAATTTGTTTGAACTCTATAGAGTTCATCTATTTTCTTCATCACCTCTTCCTTTTCCATCTCTAGCAATTTAGCCAGTATATAGCCATCAAGTCCCATGGGTTTCTCCTTTTTCTCTTTAACATTCTGTAATCTTAAGTAATGAGCTGCCTTTTCTGATTCTAGATATATAATTGCTGTTTCTAATTCTTTATTCTCCCTTTCTAATTTATCAATTAATTCATCTACTCTTTTTCCTCTCTGTCCATCTTTGTTTCGATTTCTACTATCCTTTCTTGATTTTTCTCATCTCTTGTTGAAAAGTTTCAAACTTTTCATCTATTTTTGTATTTTTCTTTTAGTTCTGATCTTACTGTCCCTATCTCATTTTCATGTCTTCATGATTTTTAATTTCATCTTTTTGGAGCATTTCATCTATTGCCTTT
The DNA here is from genome assembly GCA_009733165.1 of Naja naja. Lineage (NCBI taxonomy): Eukaryota > Metazoa > Chordata > Lepidosauria > Squamata > Elapidae > Naja > Naja naja. The sequence goes on along the minus strand of SOZL01000319.1, from coordinate 55,139 downwards.
TGTGTAGAAGGGCTCATCACAGCTGTTGTGGTTATTGTTTGTGTAGGTATTTTCCTGGCAGTACCAGTTTTGCAGCCACTTGCAATACTTGTCATGTTTAGAAATTTTCCCACAATTTTCCCCAGAGTGTTATTCTTAATCTTAAGCCGCCTCTTCAGCTTAGTCCTCCCCTCTCAATTTCTCCACCCCTCAACACTCCCCTCTTATCGTTAGTTATACATATATATTTTCTGAACTGGAGCTATTGTCTAAGCATTTTCTGAACCAATTAAATTATCTGAATATATTATCTAAGCTAATCACAATTTTTCCTCTATTGAATAAGCAATTTCAAAAGTTCAATAATTCAATAAATCTACACAATACTCTGTTCCATTAATTAATTAAAGTAATAAATAAATTAATTAGTTAATTATTTTCTATTTCTAAATTTTGAAGAAGAGGTGGAGTAAGGAGGGGGACAGGAAAAGGAGAGGGGTTGTTAAGAAAGGAGGTGAGAGAAGAAAGAGAGTTGAAGAAAAACAAGGCAATAAATCCCTGTTCAGTTCCTTCAATGTAAAGCATGACTTGATAGTTTCTATCGGTCTTCTCCCCCACCTTTTCCTTCTTCCTCGGTAGGTGTCTCTCTTCTGGGTCTCGTAGTCTATCTAGGATTTGCTGTGTCACCCACCAAGCTTAAGTTATTCAGTTCCATAGAGTCCCTTTTTTGTTAGTCTCACCACTATTTCAAATGTTTATCTCGATTCGCTTCAGAAAATAAGAAACAGTTTCCCCCTCCGTTGCCACTTTGATTGTTACTTTCACTTTTCCTAGTCTGTATCCCAAAATCTAGTTTGTCCTTAAGTCCACAGCGTCTGTTTTAAATCAACTCCGCTGGTAATCTTTAATCCAAAAGGGAGAACAAACACAATTCTCAGTTCTACCAAAATCCGATCCAAAAACCACACCAAATCTTCGTTGGGCAGTGGATTGTTCTTTAATCGTCTCCTCCTCCTAACGTTTAAGTCTACCATTTTCCTCCGATCTCTCTGCTCGCAATGTGTCTCGCCGCTCTACCCCTCTCCTTAGTCAGAGCAATTTCCTTTCTTTCCAGATATTTTAAGTTCCTATTGTTAGCCTCTGTTTTCCACAATAAATTTAAAGCGTTTATCGGTTGTTTCTTTTGGCAAGGCTATACCCGGTTCCGCTTGCTCACGCTAGTGATGCTGGCTGTCAGCTTCGGGGGTGGCCATTACCGGTCTCCAGCTCCTTCGTCGCTCGTTTCTGGTACACCCCAATTCCACCACGAACTGCCGTCCGTGGCTTCTCTGTGGGGACCCACTCCGGGAACTCTCCAAGCTCCCTTTGGGCTCCGTAGAGCCCCTGAAGCAGTCTGAAGGTCGGTGCTCCGCAGAGTCCTCTGCCCGCACGTCCCTTCTCTCTGACAGCCAACCGGAAGTCCAAAGCTGATTTATTTTCAACTTGCAACTTGTTGCACAGTTTTAATTCTGGGAGTGTAAATGATGGCTTGTTGCAAAGAGACCTATAACAACCCATGCCTCTGTGTGTGTGTGTGTGTATGTGTGTGTAGGGGGGTGGAGCTCAATTCCCAGAATTCTTTGCACTAACGAGTTGAATGGTGTCCGATCTGGGGAAAGCTGGCTTAATGTGTGACCAAACCTGGCAGATGGCTTAGTGTTAAGGATATCCCCGGTAGGAGAATGAGTGCGCTCAGGGTTAACGTAGTGAGAGTAGTAATGAATAACACGCGCAGCACACAGATACACTGACTAGGCAAATGTAGGTTTTACTGCCAGTAAACAGTAAGCAAAAAAAACCCATAAGCAGTCCAAGTAATACATGGTGAATGCAGGTAGTGTTCAAAATACTCAGTCCAGGGATAATCCAACAACGAAATCCTTTTCCTTACCGGTATCATAAACAAAGTTCAGTAGACGGGGTTTGCTAACAGCGACAAACCTCACAGCAATACAAGTATAGATAATCAAAGGAAAATGCAAACAGTGGCGAACCAGGTTGCTGGCTCCATCTTCTGCCTGTTGGAGTAACTTCAGCCAACCACAATTACAACATTCTCTTAAAGGTACAACAACATGAAATGACTATTCTGGTTTATATATTGCCAACCCAACTGTGAGGTGACTATCATTCCTAACACTTAGTAAATCACGATTTGTTAACTTTGTTGTGCGAAAAATTGGGTGGTTATTGTGGAGGAAAATAGAATAAAGGAATATTATACCTATGTCTGCTTCCTTGAATGACTTATCAAAGTAATCATGATTAGAAAAATCTATAATCACTTTCCTAACCATAAACCATAACTTGAGAAATCAAGTTAGTTTGAGAAACCAAGTTAGGAAAACTGGCACAAATTTAAGGCAGAGAAGCTGCTGGCAATGAAGCCGTTTAGGGGTTTGGTAAAGGAAGGGTTGGTTTTGGTGAGCTGGACAACAACACCCATCCTTCCCTGCCTGGCTGAGGATGATGGGACTTGTAGTACTACACGTGTCTTGGGGTTGGAGGGGGTTGGGGGATAAAGAGTTGGCATCTCGACCTCCTGCCACTTTGGAGGACACACACTGAGGAGCCCGGGGCGGTTTTATGAGGAGTCCTCAACATATGACAGGAGCTTTGGTCACTAAGTGAGGAGCATGTGGTCAAAACGAGTCCCCGCCCCAGTTTTTTTAGGATCAGCCACCCTTTTATCCCCTTTTGTGCCTGTGGGTGAGCGGCGCTGGATCGGCTGACCATCGTTTGGGCCATCTGTCGTTAAGTGGAATGGGGCTGTCATTAAGCAAAGCCCATGGGAGGGAAGGTTGCAAACGGCGATCACTTGAACTCCCGGGATGGTTCAACCAACCGGCGTCCATACATGCCCCTGAATTTTGGACCACGAGAATGGGGGAGAAACGCTGTGACGGTTGTAAGGGCAAGGACCGGCTCCAAGTCGTAAGTTCAAGGACTTCCTTTACAGAGGGGGGGCGAGAGAAGTTGGAAGTGTGAATTTCTTCCATTGAAGCTCTCCATCTCTTAAGCTGGGGCCCCTCTCGATGGGTTGGGCACCACCGGCGGCTGGGGATGATGGGTTCTGTAGTTCAAGGGTTCCAGGAGCACCTCGAGATCGGGAAAGGAGTGGAGTGGGCACTCCATCCAACTGTCTGTCTGTCTGTCTGTCTGTCTCTCTCTTTCTATCCATCTCTTCATTTCTCGATCTCTTCATCTCTCCCTCCTTCTATCACCTGTCCTTTACCTGTCCCTCTGTATCTGTCTATCCACCCATTTCTCTCTTGATCCATCTGTCCATCCATCCTTCCATTCTCTCTGTCCCTCTGTCCAGCCCTTTGTTCATCCTTTATCTGTCTGTCCATCATCCCTCTATCATCTATCCGTCTATCCATTTGTCTCTCTCTTGATCCTCCATCTTTCTCTTTTATTTATCCCTCCATTCTCTGCCCCTCTCTAGCCATCTATCTAGCCACCGATCATTTTATCAGTCATCCATCCATCTAGCTTTATGTCATCTATCCAGCTGTGCCTCTCTCTCATCCATCCATCCATCCATCCATCTCTATCCATCCATCTCTGTATCTTTCTCTACACATTTATCCATCCACCTCTCTCTATCATCCTCTCTCTCCATTTATTTGTCATCCATCCATCCCTCTATATTTCTACTATCTATCCATTCATCTCTATCATCCATTTTCCTTATTTTTAAATAATGCTTTATTGATTTTTTTCCATTTATATGTATTACCAATAGTTATTAAACAGTGCTGTGACATTATGTATACATTTATGTGTCCTATCAAAACTTACTATGCATAATACTTTCATAGCCTCTTATTTATTATATACATTATTTACAATTTCTGTGTTTATATCTATTATCTATCCAAATAAACCATGTTTCCCATACTGCGTTGTATTCTGTGTCTGTTTGCCCTTTTATTTATTTATTTATTTATTTATTTATTTATTTATAATTTTAAAAAACTTTATTTACAAATATTAAAAACACACAAACATACACATACATACATACAAAGTAATGTGCAAAGTGCTTTCTTCACTCGGTTTGACTGTCAGATTGGATATACATTGTAACTTTAAAATTAAATTATACATAAACTTATTCATTACCAGTTCTTCCCTTTTGTTTGACTTGGGTTGTCATATTCTGTATAGGTACGTTGTTGTTGTCCACACTTCCAATAATTTGGTTGTAAGTTTGGGTAAATCTTAGACAGTCTTGGAGGTGCCAAATGCCAACGGTAGAACATTTTCTGTTGGTTTTCCTTATATGCCGCCAATTTTATTTTATAATTCACATTCCACATCTTTTCCCATTCTTCCAGATCAATAGTATGTCCAACGTTCTTACCCCATGCAATCATCGTTCCTTTCACAATTTCTTCTGCTCTTTCAAATTCTAATAAATGTTTATATAACTTTGATAGTAATTTCTTATCTGGGCCAATCAAGATTTTATCTAGTGTTTGTATTTCATTATCTATTCCAAATTCCTCACTGTCTTTTTTATGTCTTGTTTGAATTTGCATATAAGTCCACCAATCCAGTTTTATTCCCTGCTCTTCCAATTTCTGACTGCTCTTTAAGTTTATTTATTTATTTATTTATTCATTGGACTTGTATGCCGCCCCATCTCCGAAGACTCAGGGTGGCGCACAACTAAAAACAACAACAATAAATACCTTAAAAAGAAATTAAACTAATTTCACAAGCCCAAAAATACAAAAACTAAAATTTACAGTGGTTAAAATAATTAAGAAACCCACCCCCCACCCCAAGGAGGGTTCACAGCCCGGATTGGTCGAACAACCAGGTCTTCAAATCATGGCGGAAGGTGTGGAGGTCAGGGGCCAGGCGGAGCCCCAGGGGCAGTTGGTTCCACAGGTCAGGGGCCGCGACTAAATAGGCTCGTCGCCGGGGGACCGCCAGCCAACATTGGCTTGCCAACGGGACCCCGAGGACTCCTTGCCTATGTGCTCGCACAGGGCGGTTGGCACTCGATATCGGCAGAAGACGCTCCCTTAAATATTGAGGACCCATGTCGTGAAGGACTTTGTATGTTTCCAAAGTATCACTTTCAATTCCGCTCCTTCTTGTTGCAGCGTGACTCAGGAAGTTTCTTTTCCCTTCTGCTGCTTCCTTCTCTCTTATTAGTTACGATCTTCGAAAAGTTTTCTTTTTTTTTTTTGGAAAGATCTATATAGTTCAACTGTCTTTCTTAATTAGGTCAAAAAGAATTCGGTAAAGTCTATAAAATCCAAATCCGAGTATTTTTGTATTTTGTTCAGTTGTCTCTTTTCGGTCTCGTTTCTCTCAATCTTCCGTAGTTGACAAGTTGATTAATTTGTAAAGAATCCACAGCATCCGTTTTCAATCAACTCTGCTGCTATCTTTAAAATGAAGTCTTTATATCTTGTTTCGGTTCAAATTGGGGTCTAAGTTAAAGTCCAACCCGAAGTTGTATATATATTTTAGTGGTATGTACCTGTTCAGTTTTGTATATATTGTTCTTGTTCTCCTTCTAACAGTTTAAGTTTCGTTTCTATTCTCTTCTTCGTCGTGAATCTCGCTTGGTCAGCTTTTTAGATTAGAGCTATTAATCGTTTCTTCAAATATTTTCAAGATTGTCTATTGGCATCTAAGTTATCTTTGTTTGTTTTTGCTTACTGGATATTGCTTAATCTCAAAGCCGTACCTTGGATTCTGCTTGGTCACCGCTAGTGTGGTCGGCTGTCAGCATTTAAGGGTGGCCATTGCTAGCCTCCCGATCTTCCGCCCGTTCGTTTGTTCGCTCTGGTTACCCCGATTCCACCGCAGACCGCCGTCTGGGGTTTCTCTCCAGGGACCCCTCTCCTTCAGGAGCTCTCCAAGCCCCTTTGGGCTCTATATAGCCCAGCGGTAAGTGAAGGATCGTGCTCCGCAGAGTCCTCTGCCCGCACGTCCCTTCTCTCTGACAGCTAACCCGGAAGTTAACCCGGATACATTAGACTTTCGATTTACTTTCCCTTTCTAAACTTTAAACTTGTAACTCTTAGATAGATACTTTCTTTGATTCTGTTTTTTCTCTTCCCTTTCCCCTTTCTCTTTTTTATACTTGACAATTTCTCTTTAATTATACTCTTACCTCTTGTCTTTCTTTTTTCTTTCCAATCACTATTATATATTCAGAAACAACTGTGAATATTTTGCTAATATTTTTATAATATCTTAATATTTAAATAACTACTTACCTAAAACTATTGAATTATATAATTATATAATTGATAAGCGTTTCACTAGAATTGTTGATTTAGGAACAAACTATTTTTTACGTTTTAAATATTAGAAGAGATAGTAGATAAGTATTGAATAAGTATATCTATGTTATATGTATTAAGTTAATTTTGTCTACACCAAAACAAAAGAGGGAGGAGATTGGGATATAAACTTGACTTGGGTGGAAAGAAATAAGGGGAAAAAAGTGAATTTTAACTGATATTGTGAGAAAACTCTAAGTTAAATTTGAAAAATGACAAGTACTACCAATATCTCTAAGATTGGCACAGTTAGGAAAGCTCCTACCCAATTATCAACCACCATGACAGTGCAGAGTCCCTCTGCACAAAAGACAATTGAGGAAACGCTCCCTAAAGAACGTGCAAATTCCTCTAAGGACCTACAAAGTTTATTGTTAAGCATGCAGGAAATGATGGTCAAAAATCACGAGGAGATGAAAGAGGAAATTGGGTCGGTTAAAATAGATTTGAAAGACAAAATACAAAAGATAGACGAAAAATTTGAAATATTTCAGCAGGAGATGAGGAAAAATCAGGAAAAATATTAGAAATTGAAACAAAGGTGACCAAAGAGGAAAAGAGAGTAGATGAGTTGACAGAAAAGTTAGTAAGAGAGAATAAAGAATTAGAAACTGCAATCATCCATCTGGAGTCAGAAAAAGCTGCATATTACCTAAGATTTCAAAATGTGAAGGAAGAAAGGGAAGAAAATTTATGGGAGGTTATGACAGATATATTAGCTGGCACATTAGAGATGGAAAAGAAGATCTAATGAAGGAAATTGACGAACTGTACAGAGTCCAAACCAACTATGCTAGGAGATTTAACTTACCAAGAGAGATACATGTCAAATTTGTCAAGAAATCTCTCAGAGATGAAATTCTACATAGATCCAGAGATAATATTTTACAATATGCCGATAAAACAATAATAATTCTTAAACAAACCCCCCAAAAAATAAGAGATTTGAGAAGACCCTATCAATTTTTAACGACCAGACTGATAAAACAAAATGTTAATTTTAGATGGTTAGTCCCAGAAGGTATAATGGTTACCTGGCACGATAAGAAATATAAAATTGAGACTATAGAGAAGGCAGAGATGTTTTTTGATCAACACTTAAACAGGGAAGGAGTAGATGAAGATAGGGAAGAAGTTAGGAGAGCCGAAAGGAAAAGATTAGAGACATATAAAAGGTAAATATAACTGACAGTAAAGATGACAGCAATGGGAAATCAGAAGTTCCAGAAGAACCTACGGACATTAGAATTACAAGAAGCTAAATATAGGATTCAATAAAATGCAAATCTATCCGATCTTATATCTTGGAATATAAATGGATTAAACTCACGGTAAAAGGAAAAAGGTTTTAAGCACTTACAAACTCAAAAGCAGACATTATAGCACTACAAGAAGTCCATATCACCCAAAAACAGAAACATCTATTAGAGAATAAAAAACTAGGCAATATGTTTGCGGCTTTAGACCAAAAGAAAAAAAGAGGAGTAGTACTATATATAAAAGATAGGATCCCTGCTTCATTAATATACTCTGACAAAGATGGTAGGATACTTATGGTAGAAGTTGAACTGGGACAAATTAAATGTTTATTAGCAGTAATTTATGCACCAAATGGCCCCAAGAATTTTTTTTCAAAAGTTATATGATAAACTTAAAGAATTGCAATATCAACAGTTATTTATCATAGGAGACTTTAATGCAGTCGTAAATAAATTATTAGACTATAAAGGAAATAACACTAATCTAGAAAAGAAAAAAAACTACCAAAAATATTTTTTGATCTCATGAAAGAATTTAATATTAGTGATGTCTGGAGAGAGAGGAACACAAAGAAAAAACAGTTTACTTATTACTCTAACCGCCACATGTCCTGGTCAAGACTTGACATGATCTGGGCGACCAAAAAATTAAACTCAGGAATTCTAGACATAACAATGGAACCAACTACACTAGCAGACCATAATATGATCAGGCTTAGATGGGAAGGACAACAACCGCAATCAAATAATTGGATGCTCCAGAGGTCGATTCTAAAAGATGAAATTTTTAATAAAATATTGACAAAAGAATTAGAATTTTTCTTTCAAGAAAATAACCCTCAAGACACCTCTCTTCAAAACAATTGGGATACTGCCAAAGCAGTGATGAGAGGAGTGTCTATTAAATACATGGCCAGAAAAATAGAGAAAAAGACAAAAGATAATAAAATTACAGCAGGAATATAATGAATGGCATGAAAGACTGCAAGCTACCCCACAAGATGAACAAGTCAAATTTCAATTGGATAAGATTAAACATAAAATAAATCTAACTGAGAAGGAAGAACTAGCTCAGAAACTAAAGAGGACAAAGCAATACCAATTTGAAAATGCAAACAAACCAGGACGTTGGTTAGCCTCTAAACTTAAAAACAGAATGAAAAAAGATGGATCACTAAATTAAGAAACGAACAAGGGATATATGTTATAAAGAGGAGGATAAAAGGCAGATTATTCAAAAATATTACAAAGATCTATACACAGAAACAAGTCATGTTACAGAAGACCAAATTTTAAAATACTTAAAAAATGCAGATTTCACACAAATCTCAGAAGATGAAAAAGCGCTAAACCACTTTATAACCCTTCAAGAAGTCTATGAGGCTATCAACAAACAAAAAATAGATAAAGTCCCAGACTTTGTATGTTAAAACCAGAACCTTGAATCTCACCCGGAGTGCAACCGGCAACCAATGCAGGCAGCGCAGGAGGGGGGTAACATGGGAGAATCGGGGAACTCCCATCACCACCCGCGCCACCGCATTTTGCACCAGTTGCACTCTCCGGATGGTATACAAGGGCAGTCCTAAATAGAGAGCGTTGCAGTAGTTGAGTCTAGAGGTAACAAGGGCGTGAGTGACTGTGTGCAGGGCATCTTGGTCCAGAAATGGGTGAAGCTGACGAACAAGGCAGAGCTGGGCAAAGGCCCCCCTGGCAACGGCCCCCACCTGCTCCTCCAGCCAGAGCCGTACATCCAGGAGGACCCCCAGATTCCATGCCCTATCCACAGGGGCAACACCTCTCCCCTATGGCCAGAGATGGATATTCCTGACTGGGCCGAGGCCGGTATGCACAGCCACTCAGTCTTGGCGGGTTGAGAAGCATGTTCCCGCCATCCAAATCCGTACCGCATCCAAACACCCGGTCATCAGGGAGAGGGCATCACTGATCTGGTTTGGGGTGGAGATGTACAGCTGGGTGTCATCTGCGTACTGATGGAATCTCACCCCAAAACCACGGATGATCTCACCCAGCGGCTTCATGTAGATGTTAAAAGAAGAGGGAGAGGACCGACCCTGAGGGACCCCACAAGAGAGCACCCTTGGGGTCGACCTCGACCCCCACCAACACCGATGCCGCCCGAGAGGTAGGAGGTGAACCACTGAAGAACAGTGCCCCCACTCCCAACCCCCGTGCAAAAGGATACCATGGTCGATGGTATTGAAAGCTGCTGAGAGATCTAATAGGACCAGGACAGAGGAACAACCCCTGTCCCGAGCCCTCCCGAGATCATCCATCAGCGCGACCAATGCCGTCTCCGTGCTGTAACCAGGTCGGAAGCCCGATTGATACGGATCCAGGTAGTCCGCTTCATCCAGGAAAAGTGGAAACTGCTGAGCCGCCACACTCTCAACAACCTTCGCCAAAAAGCGAAGGTTGGAGACTGGACGAAAGTTGTCTAACACGGTCGGGTCCAGGGCAGGCTTCTTCAGGAGGGGTCTCACCACCGCCTCCTTCAAGGCGGAGGGAAAAACACCCTCTCTTAATGAAGCGTTGACAACTGCCCGGAGCCAACCGCAGGTGGCCTCCTTGGCGGCGTAAGCCAACCAAGAGGGACACGGGTCCAACAAACATGTGATGGAACTCAGCTGCTGCATAGTCCTGTCCACTTCATCCTCGGAAACAGGATCGAACTCATCGAGTTCCCTTGGTCATCCCTATACCTAGCTGTTTTCTTAACCTCCGTTATATTGGGGTGGATTACTGCTTCCAAGGGAGACACCCAGTTTGGAATTTTCAAATAATATTTATTCTTTATTTGTTTCCATGATTGTATCAGCACATTTCTTATTTTATGTCTATAAAAGTATAGATACGGCTTGTTTTCTTTGTCCCACAGGAAGGCATGCCATCCTCTTTGTATGTCATGCCCTTCTATGGTTAATATTCTTTTTTCCCTTAGATTGATCCAATCTCGTATCCATACAAGTATTGCTGCCTTATGGCATAGTTCCCAATCTGGAAGCCCAAGGCCACCTCTGCTCTTACTATCCTGTAAATCTTTTAACTTTATTCGGGCTTTTTTGTCTGCCCAACAAATTTTGTGATTATTCTATTAAGTTCTCTAAAAAATTCTTATCTAATTCTTTTGGAGTTGTTTGAAATAAATATAAAACCTTTGGCAGGAGATTCATTTTAATAGTTGCTATTCTTCCTAATAACGATAATTGTAAAGTCCCCATTTTCCAAATCTTTTTTAATTTGATTAAATAATTTGGTATAATTGTCTTCTTTTATTGTGGAGCACTTTGCTGTTAACCATATTCCTAAATATTTCATTTTTTTTGGTGTGATTTGTAGTCCCATTACTTTTTCTAACTCCTTTTTTTTCTAATTGTTATGTTTTTCACTAGCATTTTGGTTTTGTCTCTGTTAATTTTAAATCCTGAAATCTCTCCATATTTTTCTAATTCCTCTATCAAAATTGGGCCTGATTCTAGTGGCTCCTCAATTAAAAAAACCCAAATCATCCGCGAATGCTTGTAGTTTATACACTTCCTTTTTAATTTTTGTTCCCTGTATTTCTGAATTATTCCTAATTTTTATTAATAGTGTCTCTAGTGTCAAAATAAAGAGCAAACGTGACAGTGGGCATCCCTGTTGGACTCCTTTTGTTATTGTAAATGTCTTCGTTATATCTCCATATTGGCCTTTTGAGAAGAATAAACTGTTTCTATTAATTTTTCAAATCTGTCTCCATTTATCCTTCTTTCCCTCCCTTTTCCTTCCTTCCTTCCTTCCTTCCTTCCTACTTCCTTCTTTTCCATCTATCCTTCCCCACCATTTTCTCCTTCCATCCTTCCTTCCTTCCATCTATCTCTCCATCCCTCTCCTTCCTTCCTTCCTTCTCTTCCATCTATCCGTCCTTCTCTTTCTTCCTTCCTTCTTCCTTCCTTCTTCCTTCCTTCCTTCTCTTCCATCCTATCCTTCCCCATTTCTTCCTTCCTTCCTTCTCTCCTTCCTTCTCCTCTTCCATCTATCCTTCCATCTCTTCCTCTCTCCTCTCCTTCTTCCTTCTTCAAAAATCCCTCAAGGCAGTGAACATATCCAGCACTCTCCTATTTTCCAAAAGCAAAAATCCTGCATGGTAGGTTCAGCTGTCAGAGACCTACTGGCCCCACATCACCCAACGAGATTTTTGGCTTAATGTAGAACTAGAATTTGCCATCTCCTAGTGATGGGCTTGTAGTCAGCCAGCTGGCTTTCATACCTAAGGCGGGACTAGAACTTACTTCATCCTGGTGATTGAATCAAAACCAACCAACTTCCTTTCCTACTTAAGGTGGAACTATAATTCACTGTCTCCTGGTGATTAGCCCAAAGTCACCCAGCTGGCTTTCGTGCCTGAGGCGGGACTAGAAGTCCCAGTCTCCTGGTGATTGGCCCAAAGTCACCCAGCTGGCTTTCGTGCCTAAGGCTGAACTAGAACTCACCATCTTCATTAAGAGTGTGTTCTAGAGTTTGTTAGTTTCCTGATCTGGTCTACCTCTCGGCTTGGTGAAGTGTAAGTCTTCCACTCATTGTAGTAGGCATCTGCTAATATATTGCCAGGTGCCACAGAGCACCTTGGAACAACCCCAATTTTGGGGGTGTCAATATTTCCCTTGGCTTTGGACTGAGATACCCTCACCATACTCGAGAAGTGAAGTTCTCTTGGGAAGTCAGAAGAAAGACTTCTGTATGGTTCATACCAGAAACTTCTTGTGGTCTCCTGAACTTTCCACAATTCATGGCCCACTGTGTCTTGAAGAAGACCGTACCTCAAGATGGCCGTCTGTTGCAGCAAAGGGTTGGTCTGCAGGACCTCAACTGTAGCATCGGGAGGGACAAAGTCCCTCTTTTTCCTAGTTCTTCAACCAGCTGTTGTGTCAGCGATTGCCCTAATTAAATCATGACCCTCGAGCCAAGCTTCAAAAGAATTCAAAAGATTTATTAGGAGCAACAGGGCGGCATGAACCTAAATGAAGCCAACTCTGGCATACGTAATTGACAGTCACCTGTGCCCTTGTTTCCCTCCTCCCGGTGTGTTATAAGTCAGATTCTCCAATGAAGGATTTTCTTGGGCAGAAGATCCAGTAGCCTAGGCTACACTCTTTGTAAGATAAGCCTGGTTCTGGCTTTAAACTGCCGTACTGCTCCTTCAGATTCCCCCACCTTGTTTATGGCAACTCAAAAACAGGCATAGGAATGTTTTATGAGTTGAAAGGTTGGCCTTTAGGACCTCAACTCTAGCACTGGGTGGGCCAACATCCTTCCTTCTCCTGGTTCTTCAACCAGCTCTTGGGTTGACCCCGTGGCCTCAAGCCCAGCCCAGCTTTTGGAGGGTTGTGTCAGGATTCCGGCGATTGCCCTAATTAAATCATGACCCTCGAGCCGAGTTTCCCAAAAAAAATTCAAAAGATTTATGAAGAGCAACATGCTGGCATGAACCTAAATGAATCCAACTCCTGGTTCTTCAACTTCCTTAGCTTCCTTCCGTGCCTTTTGAGGGTGGGTACGAGTCCCTCTCTGTGTGGTGTGGTTGCCAGCCTGTCAACAAAGGGCCTTGGTGGCTCAGGCTGTTAAATGCCTGGATTTAAGTTCCAGCTGCCTACAATTATTGTAGGCTCAAATCCCACCAGGCTCAAGGTTGACTCAGCCTTCCATCCTCTCGGGGTAGGTAAATTGAGGACCCAAGATTGTTGGGGGCAATAAGCTGACTTTGTAAAAATGCCGCTTAGTAATAAGCAGGCATATACAATGGAATGAAGGCTATTGCTGAGCACACTGGGTTGTATCCCAAAAATTGTAAGCAGCCTGAGTCTTCAGAGAAGGGTGGCATATAAATGTAATTAAAAAAAACAAAACATGTCGATGATCTCCTGAGGGCTCGGGACAGGGGATTTTCCTCTGTCCTGGTCCTGTTAGATCTCTCAGCTGCTTTCGATACCATCGACCATGGTATCCTATTATGCATCTCGGGGTTGGAAGTGGGAGGCACTGTGTTGCAGTGGTTCAGCCTCCTTCCTCTCGGACGTTTGCAATCGGTGTTGGCAGGGGGCAGAGGCCGACGCCAAGGGCTCTCACTTGTGGGGTCCCCAGGCTCGGTCCTCTCGCCTCCTGTTCAACATCTATATGAAACCGCGAGATCATCCCTGGCTTCGGGGTGAAGTATCATCAGTACGCTGATGATGCAAAGTTATACATCTCCACCCCAGGCCACATCAGTGATGCCCTCTCTGTGATGTCCCATTGTCTGGATGCAGTACTGATCTGGATGGACAGAAACATGCTTCGGCTCAATCTGGCTAAGACAGAGTGGTTGTGCATACAGACATCTTGGCCCAGTCAGGAGATTCCATCTTTGGTCATGGGGGGAGAGGTGTTGCCTCCCGTGGATAGGGCACGGAATCTGGGGGTCCTCCTGGACTCACGGCTCAGGTTAGAGGAGCAGGTGGGAGCCGTGGCCAAGGGGGCTTTTGCTTAGGTCCGGCTGGTTCGCCAGTTACACCCATACCTGGACCGAGATGCCCTGCACACGGTCACTCAGGCACTTGTCACCTCCTGGCTCGACTACTGCAACGCTCTCTATCTAGGGCTGCCCTTGCATACCCTCTGGAGGCTTCAGCTGGTGCAAAATGCAGCCGCGTGGGTTGTGATGGGAGCTTCTCGGTACTCCCATGTTACACCCCTCCTGCATGGCCTGCATTGGCTACCGGTTGCCCTCCGAATGAGATTCAAGGTTCTGGTATTGACATTGAAAGTCCTACGAGACATGGGTCCAGGCTATTTACGAGAGCGTCTACTGCCGGCATCGAATACCAATCGCTCTGTACGAGCACACAGGCAGGGACTCCTCGGTGTGCCGTCTGCGACCCAGTGTCGCTTGGCGGTAACGCAGGGGAAGGCCTACTCTGTGGCGGCTCCCGCTCTGTGGTACCAACTACCTCTGGGGCTCCGCTTGGCCCCTGACCTCCGCACTTTCTGCCACGATATGAAAACCTGGTTGTTCGAACAGGCTGCGCTGTGCTGACTCCTGGGGGCGGGGGTGTCGTTTTTATAATGTAAATTATAAATGGGTTTTTAGTTTAATTTGGCTTGGTTAGTTTAATTCTATTTTAGATAATTAATTTATTATGTTGGTTTTAATTGTGAGCTGCCCTGAGTCCTTTTTGGAGAGGGGGCGGCATACAAGTCAAATTAATAAATAAATAATAAATAAATAAATAACATGGCACCAACGGGTTGTGTGAGGTCTTCTACTTTGCCCCCAGGCCATGTCCAAGCTGGGTCTGCGACAGATCCATGGCGTGACCAGCATAAACATCCGCAAATCCAATAATATGTTGTTTGCCATCACCAAGCCAGATGTCTTCAGAAGTCCTGCTTCTGACATTGTCTTTAGTGAACCCAAGGTGTGCTAAGAAGTTGGGCGAGGAGCTGGGATCTTGGGTTCCGCTGGTGACTGGGAGGAGAGGAGGAGGAGGAGGAGAAAAGAAAGAAAGGAAAAGGGTGGAAGGAAGGAAGGGGAAAGGGAAGAAGGGAAGAAGAGGAAGGAGAGATAGGAGAAGGAAGAAAGGAGAGAGATGGAGGGAAGGAAGGAGAAAGGAAAATAGGAAAGAAGGGAATCAGGAAGAGATAGGAAGGAAGGAAGGAAGGAAGGAAGGAAGGAAGGAAGGAAGGAAGGAAGGAAAGGAAAAGGTAGAAGGAAGGAAGGAGAAAGGAATATAGGAAAGGAAGGAAGGAAGGAAGGAGAGAGAGAAGGAAAGAAGGAAAAAGGGAAGGAGGAAGGACCAAAAGGAGATAGGTTCTTGAGGGGTTGGTGACTGGAGAGGAGGGGAGGGAAAAAGGAAGGAAGGAAGGGAAGATAGGAAGAAGAGAAGGAAGGAAGGAGAAGGAAGGAAGGAGGGGGAGGGTGAAAATGACCATGGCGTGGCACCCAACCAGCAACTGGGCAGAGAACCAATTGCTCAATCTTTTGAAGCCCCAGATTTATGGAAATGGTCCTCTCAATTCCTGGTTGAAGGACCTGGCTTCTTGGTAGAACATGGCCAACCATCTTGACTCATTGGAGAATGTCTCCTGGGGGGGGATTCTTATCCTGGAAAATGGGCCAAAGCCAGGTCCTCTTTCTCCTCCAGAAAGGAGGAGGCAGATCTTCTCCTGGCAATGGGCTAGATCTAACTTTGGCGAAGTATCCTTTTCTCCCTTCTGAGGATCTGAAGGTCCTCCATTGTTTTTTTTTTCAGATCAAAGACCTGTCGCAACAGGTCCACAAAGTGGCAGCGGAGAAGTTCAAAGTTCGGCTAGAACACTCACCCTTGATCACTGAAGACCCGGCCCTCACCATCAAGGAAGAGAGTGAGGAAGAGGAGGAGGTAAAGGAGGCCAACCTTCTCCAGACTTGAGCTGGAGAGAGTAGTAGAAAGGAGGACTCCAAGAATTAGCGAGAACCTTCAGGATGTCCTCCTTGGAGGTCCCTAGGACAGGAGTAGGCAACCCATGGCTCTAGAGCGCATGTGGCTCTTTCATTCTGCTGCTGCTTCCTGTTCCACATTTGATGGGGCTTTCAGTTAGGAAAAGGGGCGCGGGCTAGGAGGAGACTCTATGGTGGGAAACTGGACTTCGGTTGGCTCCAAGATTGAATGGGAGGGCTTCCAGTTAGGAACCGTGGCTCTTTTGAGTGTTTTAAGGTTGCCAACTCCTGACCTAGGAGGTCCAAGAGGAGTAGACTTCTTGGGAGCTAGGCCACTAACCCGTGGAGCCCAATTCTTGCCTGGAATACCTTGCTTTGACTAAAATGGTGACTCTTCTCTGGTCATCTCCATCTTTAGGACCACAAGAGTTGTCCACATTGGATGGTTAGCGTTGATGGCACCTCCAACCTCGATGCTGTGGACAGGTGTCTCTCAGATGTTTAGGGACTACACTCCCTAGAAGGAGCTAACATTACCAGGGCTGGGAGGGACCGAGGAGGACATCTAGTCCAACCTTCTGCCCATGTAGGAAGGCACCATACCGCCTATCCTCTGAGCTTCATGTTGATGGACCACAAGTCCATCTCATGGGAAAACCTCTTGGTAGCTTCCCCAGCCAGCTCCATGTTCTTTCTGAAGATGCTAAGCTTGAACTTCAGGTTACAGGGACACCATCAAGTGTTGGTAGAAGTCATCCTGTGCTGGGTAGGTGTACTGTCTGGAACCTTACTCCATTGTTACTATAATGATTGTTATGGTTTGCTGCAAAGTCAGCCAGATGTTGAGGTGGGATTTGAGATTTGGAACTATCTCTTGAACTCCTGCCCAAGGACTTAACATGATGGTCTTCCTTTTTTTCTTTCTTTCTCTCTCTCTCTCTTTCTTTCTTTCTCTCTTTCCTCTCCCCCTCCTCCCTTCCTCCTCTTTCTCCACCTCCTCCTCCTCCTTTTTCATAATTTTCTTTCTTTCCTTCCTTCCTTCCTTCTTTCTTTCCTTCCTTCCTTCTTTCTTTCTTTTTCTTTCTTTCTTTCCCCTTCTGCCTTGCTTCATTTCTTCCTTCCTTCTTTCTTCCTGTCTTTTCTTTTTTCTCTTATTTTTTCCTCTTTCCCCTTCTCCTCTCTCTCCCCTCCCCCTCCCTTCTTTCTTTCTTTTTCCCTTTTTTTCATACTTTCCTCTTTTTTCTTTCTTCTTCTGTTTTTTTTGTTTCTTTGTTTTTTCTTTCTTGCTTCTCTTTCTTCCTTCTCTTTTTTCTTCCTTTTCTCTTTCTTTCTTTCTTTCTTTCTTTCTTTCTTTCTTTCTTTCTTTCTTTCTTTCTTTCTTTCTTTCTTTCTTTCTTCTTTCCTGCTTGCATTTATGTATTTCCTCCCCCCTTCCCTCCCTCTTTGCCAGGTGGATGAAACGGGTCTGGAGGTGATAGATATCGAATTGGTCATGGTGCAGGCGAACGTCTCCCGCCCCAAAGCTGTCCGAGCTCTTCGGCACAACAACAACGACATCGTCAATGCCATCATGGTGAGTGGTTTGAAGGCAGCCTTCTCTCTCCTCTGCTGCAGTGGAATGTAGTCTGGATTCCCAGAAGGAAAGGGAGGGGCTGCGTTCCAGAGGACGGAGAGACAGCCGGGTTTTCAGAGTTCGGTTGAGAGGAATGGCTCCTTCCCCGTGACTCCCACAGTATATCCCTAGGGAGGCAGTCCTCGACTTACGATGGCTCAGTTAGTCTCTGTTCCTCTATTTACAACTGTTAGCAGCTGTTCCAAGTTGAACAGCGGAAGAAAGGGAATTGACTGTTTGTCCACTCACGGCCGTTGTAGCGTCCCTGCAGTCATGAGTATCAAAACCCGGACGCTGGCACAAACTGACACATACTTATGACGGTTTCAGCATCCCCCAAGGGGGGGGTGTTAGGTGATCTCCTTTTGCGACCTTCCCCAACCAGCGGGGAAGCCAGATTCGCTTAAGGACTGTGGGACTGCCTTCACAACTGCCAGGATTCCCTTAACACAAATCTGCTGGGGAAGGTCGTAAAATGGGACAAAAACCCACTTAATAAGCATCCCACGTAGCGACACAAATTTGGGGCTCCATTGTGGTCGTACATCGAGGACTGCCTATGGAATAGAATAGAAATGAATAGAATATAGAGTAGGGTAGAATTGAATAGATTACATTACTATATTATTACATTATATTGTATTATATTTTTTTAGTTGAGTTTACTTTATTGTCAATGCACCTCATACAACGAAATCAAAGGCCATCTTCAGTGTGCATCATGACCATGGAAACAAACACAAACACCCATCCTTCACCCTCCACACATTGAATTGAAAACCCCTGATATTGCATGACTATTGCACTATGCAGCAGAATTCAACAGAGCTACTGCGCTGGGATAGAAGCTGTTTTTCAGCCTATTTCTCCTTGTTTTTCATCTCATATAATAATACGAGGAGGAGGAGGAGGAGGAGGAGGAGGAGGAGGAGGAGGAGGAGGAGGAGGACTCTGGTCTCTGAGCTTGGTGATTTCCTTGCAGACATTTCTCGACCCAACTAGGGAACATCATCAGTGCTGGAAGGGAGCAGAGTTGAGTTTCTGTTCATACATATATATAGTGCCTTCTAGCAGTGATGATGTTTCCTACCTGGGTCACAAGACATCTGCAAGAAAACCTCCCTGCTCAGAGAGCACCAAAAATCCCTCAGTTGTCATCGTCGTCATCGTCCTCCTCCTCCCAAACTACACCCCCTTCTAATCCCACCCTCTTGTAGCACTGAAGATGTTTCCTACCTGGGTCACAAGACATCTGCAAGAAAACCTCCCAGCTCAGAGATCCCCAAGGGCCCCACAATCCTCCTTTCTCCCTCTCCTCCTTCTCCTCCTCTTCCTCCTCCTCCTTTCCAGCACTGATGACGTTCCCTAGTTGGGTTGCAAGACGTCTGCGAGAACTCCCAACACCCCCCAACTGCTTCTGAGACCTGACGCTTCCCTTCTTTCCCCTTCTGTCTTCCAGGAGCTGACCATGTAGCGACTGGTGAGGGGACGTGCCCAGCCCAGCCCACCCACCCCCTGCCTCAGTTTCCTCACTCAACCACCACTTCTGTATAGACACCCAGTTGCCTGTAGCCGATTGCAGCTGTTAGGAACTTGCTAAGACTTTACTCACCCCGATTCTTCTACTACACCAAGGATGCACTCGCGCTCAATAAATGGTATATTCATTTGTGCTGCACCTGGGCTCCGTCTCTCTCTCTCTCTCTCCTCTGCCTTTTGCTGGGCAGGGGGGTGGGTCCGAAGCTGCCGGGTGTCAAGTCCTCGACTTACAACAGTCTGTTTAGCAGCAGTTCCAAAAGCGAAGATGTCATCTCCCCCCCAAAAATGGGACTTGGTCTTAGCCAGGGGTGGGATTCAGTCGGTTCAGGCCGGTTGGGCTTTATTGGTTGTTAATTTGACATCCAGTGGGCGGACTGGTAGTCCCAAAGACCACCTGGCCCCGCCCTGCCCGCCCCTCAGGAGTACCACACCTGGTTTGGCTCCTCAAATCGGGATCAATCCGTTTCCGGAAAAAGGCATTTCCCAGCGATCGGATCCAAAATCTGCGGGCGAGCGCTGCGGAAGGTTCAAGATCGAGGGGCTCGACAATCAGTCAGGCAGATCAATCCTCCCGCTCTCCCATTAGTGACCTTTGGACAAAAGCAGGAAGCTTGCTGCACTTCACAACCAGGTGACTCACTTAAGGACGGCCGTGATTCGCATATAACAGTGGCGGTGGCAGAATAGGTTGTAAGCGGGGGCCCAACTCACTGAACAAAGTCTCAGCTTAATGACAGAAATGTTGGGGTCAGTTGTGGCCGTAAAGGCAGGACTGGCCGTATTTTTTCTTTCTGTGATGGGTCTGGATTCTTTTGTCCTCTTACTGACAATGGAGTGCCTCAAATTACGAACTGGAAGGGCCCTTGGAGGTCATCTAGTCCAACCCCCTGCTCAAAACAGGAGACCTTTACAGAAGAACAGGAGCTCATCTATTCCAACCCCATCACCACACTCAGTAGAATAATAGAGTGGGTTGGGACCTTGGAGTTCATCTAGTCCAACCCCCAGCTGCAGCAGGAGACCGTGACAGAATAATAGAATAACAGAGTTGGAGGGGACCTCGGAGGTCATCTAGTCCAACCCCTGGCTACAGCAGGAGACCGTGACAGAATAATAGAATAGCAGTAGGAGGGGACCTCGGAGGTCATCTAGTCCAACCCCTGGCTACAGCAGGAGACCGTGACAGAATAATAGAATAACAGAGTTGGAGGGAACCTCCGAGTTCATCTAGTCCAACCCACAGCTGCAGCAGGGGACCCTGACAGAATCATACAAAAATAAAGTTGGAAGGGGACTTGGGGGTCATCTAGTCCAACTCCCTCCACAGAATAACAGAATAAAAGAGATGGCAGGGACCTCAGAGGTCATCTAGTCCAAACCCCCTCTCTCTGACAAACATTTGTCCAATCTCTTTTTTCAAACCCTCCAACAACGGAGCACCCATCATTTCTGGATTGTTATTATTTTTAAATAGTATTTCCTTTTATAAAATCTCTCCCCCCCCCACGGTCTTCTGAAACCCTCCCCCTCCCCCATGTGAAAATTCAAGAAGCTGAGCTGAGTGCGAATTCCACAAGCCCTTAAAGCTGGCGACATGGATAAAGGAACAATTGTTTTCAAAAATAAATAAATCAATAAATAATGATAATAGGAACATTTCTAAAAAAAGACGAAAAATAGAAAACAATCTTGACAGCTTTAAGAGGGGTGGACTTCAACTCCCAGAATCCCCCAGCCGGCACATTTTGTGTCCATATCACAGAATGGCAACCTTAATGAAAGTTTAACTCCAAGGGGAGGTTTTCTCACCCCCTTCCCCCTTTGAAATCCATTTCATGCCCTCTATCCTGGTTTGTTCTACCTTCACTCTTGATGGAAAGCCGCGAGTTGTTTTTCAAACCTATTCGAGTCCCATCATCCTTAACATTAGAAAAAAGTATATTGAGATTGATGTCTGGAAATGTGGTTGTGGCTTCCTCTAGCTGGCTTGGTGTGGTTGTGTGGTCCAAGCCCATCTATTGTGGCTTGTAATCATGGTTTGTGGCTCTGCTTCTCTGAAGCTACCCAATGGGGGGAGGTAGTCCACCCCACTGCATCTGTACATCTTCCTTCCTCTCCCCAATGGCTTTGGTGTGAACAGGGCTACTCCTAGCTCCAGCAGGGGGTTGGACTAGATGACCTCTGAGGATCCTTCCCACCCTATGATTCTTTAATCCTGTAAAGGTCTCCTGCTTGAGCAGGGGGTTGGACTAGATGACCTCCAAGGTCCCTCCCAGCTGTTTGATTCTGTAAGGGTCTCCTGCTTGAGCAGCGGCTTGGACTAGATGACCTCTTGAGATCCCTTCCAACTCTGTCACTCTGTAACAGTTAGTAGGACACCCACCTCACCTCTGATGTTGGAGACTCAGCTTAATTGTCAGAAAGGGGCACTGTCCCTTTAAGAACTGGAGGCAGAGAGTCTCCCTCTTTCTCCTCAACCCTCCCCACCCTTCCTTAATTATTATTATTATTTATTATTTTATTAAATTTATATCCCGCCTCTCCTCCCCCATTGGGGAACTCGAAGCGTGCAACAAGAATAAAAAGTAGCCTATACAATATAAAATCAAAACACATTCATACAATCCAGACATACAAGAGGGAAGAACAAGGACTCAATTCCATGCCCTCTGACAAAGCCAGGTCTTAACAGCTGGAAAGCAAGTAGATTGGGGATAGTTCTGATCTCAGTAGGAGCATATTCCAAAGGGCGGTGCTGCCACAGAGAAGGCTCTCCCAGCGGCCCGCCAGCCGACATTGTCTGGCCGGCGGTATCGGAGCAAGCCCTCCCTGTGGGATCTAACCGGTGCTGGGAGGCATACGGTAGCAGTAGGTGGTCTGAAGGTATCCTGCTCCTAAGCCATGAACGGCTTTAAAAGTTGTCACTAGCACCTTGAATTGCACCCGGAAGACCACGGCAGCCAATGCAGCCAGCGGAGGATAGATGTTATAATCACTTTCATGGCCGCATTTTGCACCAGCTGAAGTCTCGAGAGTGCTCTTCAGGGCAGCCCCATGTAGAGCGTTGCAGTAATTCAATCGGGAGGTGACGAGGCGTGGCGACCGTGTGTAGAGCCCCTCGGTCCAGGAAAGGTGCAACTGGCGCAACAGGCAAACCTGTGCAAAGGCCCCCTGGTCACAGCCGTGAATGGTGGTCAAATTGTAGCTGTGGATCCAGAAGGACCCCAAGTTGCCAACTCAGTCTGAGGGAATGTTTCTCTCCCCCAGTACCAAAGTTGGATAATCAACTGGAGACCAGGGGCAGGACCCACAGCCACTCGGGTCTTGTCAGGGTTGAGTCTGAGCCGATTAGTCCCCATCCAGACCCTCAGCCTCCAAGCACCAGGGATCACCTCCACGGCCTCACTAGATTGACGGGGACAGAGATGTACAACTGGGTATCATCAGCGTACTGATGATACCTGACCCGTGTCGACGGATGATCTCACCCAGCGGTTTCATGTAGATATTAAATAGGAGGGAGAGAATAGAACCCTGAGGGACCCCATGGCAGGGCCCTAGGGCTTGATCTCTGCCAACACCGACTGAGTCGGTCAGAGAGGTAGGAGGAGAACCACCGTAAAACAGTGCCCCCACTCCCAGCCCCTGAGCTGACCCAGAAGGATACCATGATCGATGGTATCAAAAGCCGCTGAGAGGTCAAGAAGCACCAGGATGGAGGGAGACCCCATCCCGGGCCGCCAGAGATCATCCACTAGTGTGATCAAGGCCGTCTGGTGCTGTACCTGGGCCTGAAACCAGACTGCAAGGGATCCAGATAATCAGCTTCATTCAAGGCCCGAAGGAGCTGGAGCCACCACCTTCTCAACAACCTTTCCCAGAAAGGGAAGGTTGGAGACAGGATGGAAGTTATTTAAAAGAGCCGGGTCCAGGGAGGGCTTCTTGAGGAGGGCCTGACCACAGCCTCTTTCAAGGCATGGGAACACACCCTCACCCAAAGATGCATTTATAATCTCCTGGAGCCAGCTGCATGTCGTCTCCCGGCCTGCGAAACAAGCCAGGAGGGACATGGGTCCAGTAAACAGGTGGTGGCATTCACTGCTCCCAGGGCCTTGTCCACATCATCAGGGCCAACCGGGACAAACTCATCCCAGATAACTGGACTAAGACCTGCCTCTACCACCTCAGTGGACTCTGCCCAGCCAGAGTCCAAGTCTGACGAATCTGGCGACTTTATCTGCGAGAAACTGAGCAAATTCCCGGCCCTTCCTGCAGGGTTCCTCCACCTCCTCAGATCTTAAGAGGCGTGTCACCCAAACAGGGTGGCGGGCGACAGTCCGCGATGCGATAAGACTGGCCCAATATGATCGTGTGCCACTCTTATGCCACTAGATAGGCATCAATATGACGCCCTAACAGTGTCGGTCAGATTCAGCCCGACTTTCTTCCAGTGGCGTTCTGAGCATCTCTTCCGCCTTCATCCCCAAGTTCCTCGGTAAACCAAGAGATTTCCGAGGT
>SOZL01000319.1:0-30424 GCA_009733165.1 Naja naja | reverse complement strand
AGGTCAGTGGCTCAGGCTGTTAATTGCCTGCACTTAAGTTCCAGCTGCCTACAACTGCTGTAGGCTCCTAATCCCACCAGGCTCAAGGCTTGACCAGCCTTCCATCCTCTGTAGGTAAACTGAGGACCCAAGATTGTTGGGGGCAATTAGCTGAATTTGTAAAAAATGCCACTTAGTAATAAGCAGGCATATACAATGGAATGAAGGCTATTGCTGAGCACACTGGGTTGTATCCAAATGTAAGTCACTCTGAGTCTCCGGAGAAGGGCGGCATATAAAATGTAATTAAAAAAAGTGAAATACAGCAAAACAAAGCCAGAACTAAGGTTCATGCTCCAAAAGTGTAGTTTACTGACGCTCAAGTGAAATATACTAAAGCAAAGCCAGAACTGAGGTTCATGAGTGAAATGTATAGTTTAACCATAAAGCAAAGTCAGAACTGAGGTTCGCATACCAAAGATATAGTTTACCGAAGGTCAAGTGAAATACATTAAAGCAAAGTCAGAACTGACGTTCGCATGTTAAAGGTATAGCTTACTGAATGACAACTGAAATACAGGAAAACAAAGTCAGAACTGAGGTTCGCACGTCAAAATGATAGTTTACTGAAGGTCAAGTGAAATACAGTAAAGAAAAGCCAGAACAGAGGTTTACACGGCAAAGGAATAGTTTACTGAACATACAGTTTACTGAAGCTCAAATAAAATATAATAAAACAAAAAGAGAAGTGAGTTGCGCGCGCCAAAGGTATAATTTCCTGAAGGTGAAGAGAAATACAATAAAGGAAAGCCAGAACAGAGGTTCAAATGCCAAAGGTATATTTTACTGAAGATCAAATCAAATATAATAAAACAAAAACAGAAGTGAGGTTTGCGCGCCAAAGGTTTATTTCCCTGAAGTTCAAGAGAAATGCAGGAAAACAAAGCGAGAACAGAGGTGCGCAACAAAGGTATAGTTTACTGAAGGTCAAGTAAAAAAAACAAAGTAAAGCCAGAACGGAGGTTCGCGTGCCAAAGGCATAGTTTACTAAAGGTCAAGTGAAATACAGTAAAGCAAAGCCAGAACTGAGGTTCATGCACCAAAAGTATAGTTTACTGAAGGTCAACTGAAATATACTAAGAGAAGTCAGAACTGAGGTTCGCATGTCAAAGGTATAGTTTACTGAATGACAACTGAAATACAGGAAAACAAAGTCAGAACTGAGCTTCGCACGTCAAAGGTATAATTTACTGAATGTTAAGTGAAATACAGTAAAGCAAATCAGAACTGACGTTCATGTGCTAAAGGTATAGTTTACTGAAGGTCAAGTGAAATACGGTAAACCAAAGCGAGAACAGAGTTGCGTGTACCAAAGGTATAATTTCCTGAAGGTCAAGTGAAATACAATAAAGCAAAGCCAGAACTGAGGTTCGCGCGCCAAAGGTATAGTTTACTGAAGATCAAATCAAATATAATAAAACAGAAACAGAAGTGAGGTTCGTGCGCCAAAGGTTTATTTCCCTGAAGCTCAAGAGAAATGCAGGAAAACAAAGCGAGAACAGAGGTGCACACCAAAGGTATACTTTACTGAAGGTCAAGTGAAATACAGTAAAACAGAGCCAGAACTGAGGTTCCTGTGCCAAAGGTAAAATTTAGTGGAGGTCAAGTGAAATACAATAAAGCAACGTCAGACCTGAGTTTCGCACGCCAAAGGTATAGTTCCCATAAGGTCAAGAGAAATCCAGGAAAACAAAGCCAGAACTGAGGTTCGCGTGTCAAAGGTATAGTTTACTGAAGGTCAAGTGAAATACAGTAAGGCAAAGCCAGAACAGAGGTTCACACACCAAAGGTATAGTTTACTGAAGGTCAAGTGAAAAAGAATAAAGCAAAAACAGAACGGATGTTCGCACTCCAAAGGTATAGTTTATTGAAGGTCAAGTAAAAGACAATAAAGTAAAGCCAGAATTTTGGTTCACACACCAAATGTATTGTTTACTGAAAGTCAAGTGAAATACAATAAAGTAAAGCCAGACCGGAGGTTCGCACGCCAAAGCTTTAGTTTCCTGAAGGTCAAGTGAAATACAATAAAGCAAAGTTCGTACGTCAAAGGTATAGTTTACTGAAGGTCAAATGAAATACAATAAAGAAAAGCCAGGACTCAGGTTTGCGTGCCAAAGGTATAGTTTCGAGCTTCCGGTTGGCTGTCAGAGAGAAGGGATGTGCGGGCAGAGGACTCTGCGGAGCACCGACCTTCATCCTCATTTCGCAGGGGCTCTACGGAGTCCAAAGGGAGCTTGGAGAGTTCCCAAAGGAGTGGGGTCCCCACAGAGAAGCCACGGGCGGCGGTTCATGGTGGAATTGGGGTGTACCAAAAACAAGCGGACGAAGGTGTGGGAGACCGGTAATGGCCACCCCCAAGCGCTGACAGCCGGCATCACTAGTGGTGAGCAAGCGGAACCAGTGTATAGCTTTGCGAGCCAAAAGAAACAACCGATAAATGCTTTAAATTTATTGTGGAAAACAGAGGCGCAACAATAGGAACTTAAAATATCTGGAAAGAAAGGAAATTGCTCTGACTAAGGAGAGGGGTAGAGCGGTGAGACACATTGCGAGCAGAGAGATCGGAGGAAAACGGTAGACCTAAACGTTAGGAGGAGGAGACGGTTAAAGAACAATCCGCTGCCCAACGAAGATTTGGTGTGGTTTTTGGATCGGATTTTGGTAGAACTGAGAACTGTGTGTGTTCCCCCTTTTGGATTAAAGATTACCAGCCGAGTTGTTTTAAAACGGATGCTGTGGACTTAAGGACAAACTAGATTTTGGGATACAGACTACGGAAAAGTGAAAGTAATGATCAAAGTGGCAACGGAGGGGGAAATTGTTTCTTATTTGCTGAAGCGGAATCGAGATAAACATTTGAAATAGTGGTGAGACTAACAAAAAAAAAGGGAATCTATGGAACTGAATAACTTAAGCTTGGTGGGTGACACCGCAAATCCTAGATAGACTCCGAGACCCAGAAGAGAGACACCTACCAAGGAAGAAGGAAAAAAGGGGGGAAGACGCGATAGAAACTATCAAGTTATGCTTTACATTGAATGAACTGAACAGGGATTTATTGCCTTTTTTTTCTTCAACTCTCTTTCTTCTCTCACCTCCTTTCTTAGCAACCTCTCTCCTTTTCCTGTCCCTCTCCTTACTCCACCTCTTCCTCAAAATTTAGAAATAGAAAATAATTAACTAATTAATTAATTAATTACTTTAATTAATTAATGGAACAGAGTATTGCATAGAATTATTGAATTATTGAACTTTTGAAATTGCTTATTCAATAGAGGAAAAATTGTGATTAGCTTAGATAATATATTCAGATAATTTAATTGGTTCAGAAAATGCTTAGACAATAGCTCCGGTTCAGAAAATATATATGTATAACTAACGATAAGAGGGGGAGTGTTGAGAGGGTGGAGAAATTCGAGAGGGGGAGGACTAAGCTGAAGAGGTGGTTTAAGATTAAGAATAACACTCTGGGGAAAATTGTGGGAAAATTTCTAAACATGACAAGTATTGCAAGTGGCTCCAAAACTGGTACTGCCAGGAAAATACCTACTCAAACAATAACCACAACAGCTGTGATGAGCCCTTCTACACAAAAGGCAATAGATGAAATGCTCCCTAAAGAGCACTCAAATTCCTCAAAAGACCTACAAGGTTTATTATTAAATATGCAAGAAATGATGATTAAAAATCATGAAGACATGAAAAATGAGATAGGGACAGTAAGATCAGAACTAAAAGAAAAAATACAAAAAATAGATGAAAAGTTTGAAACTTTTCAACAAGAGATGAGAAAAAATCAAGAAAGGATAGTAGAAATCGAAACAAAGATGGACAGAGAGGAAAAAAGGGTAGATGAATTAACTGATAAATTAGAAAGAGAGAATAAAGAATTAGAAATGGCAATTATATATCTAGAATCAGAAAAGGCAGCTCATTACTTAAGATTACAGAATGTTAAAGAGGAAAAAGGAGAAAACCTATGGGACTTGATGGGCGATATACTGGCTAAATTGCTAGAGATGGAAAAGGAAGAGGTGATGAAGGAAATAGATGAACTCTATAGAGTTCAAACAAATTACGCAAGGAAGTTTAATTTACCAAGAGAAGTACATATTAAACTAGTTAAGGAGTCCCTCAGAGATGAAATTTTACACAGAATAAGAGATGAGCCACTGGAATATGCCAATAAACAAATAACTGTCCTAAAACAAATCCTGAAGAGAGTTAGAGACCTAAGGAGACCATATCAATTTTTGACAACAAAACTGATAAAATACAATGTGAACTTTAGATGGTTAGTCCCAGAAGGCGTCATGGTGATGTGTGATAATATAAATTGGACACCCCTGAAAAAGCCGAGATTTTTTTCGATCAACAATTAGCCAGGGAAGAGGAGGTTGAGGAAACTCAGGAAAGAGGGGGACCGGAGGGGAGGAAAATGACAGTAGTAAACACAGAGGGGACCATAATAGATAATAAAGATGGAAAGAATGGAAAAGGGGAATTTCCAGAAGAAAGTAAAGAGCCCAAAGAAACTAGAATTACAAGAAGCACCAGACAAAGAAACTAAAGAAAATATAAATCTTTGCGATTTGATATCACTGAATATTAATGGCCTGAATTCTCCAGTAAAAAGGAAAAAACTTTTTAAAAACTTACAGGCACAAAAGGCAGATATTATAGCTCTACAAGAAGTACATATTGCCCAAAAACAGAAACACCTATTAGAAAATAAAAAACTAGGGAAAGTCTTCTCCGCTCTAGATATTTAAAAAAAAGAGGAGTAGCTCTCTACATAAAAGAGTGGATTCCAACTACGGAAATATATACAGATAAGGAGGGCAGGATACTGATGGTTGAAATTGAATTGAGAAACAGGAAAATTTTATTAGCTGTAATTTATGCTCCAAACGGCCCACAAGAATCATTTTTTTGGAGATTGTACAATAAATTTAAAGAACTGCAGTACGAAGAATTGTGTATTATAGGAGACTTTAATGCCATCACAGACAAATTATTGGATTACAAAGGAAATAATATTAATTTAGAAAGGAAAAAAAAGTTACCCAAAATATTTTTGATCTGACTGAAGAGTTTAATATTAGTGATGGAGAGAAAGAAATGTAAGGAAAAAACAGTTTACATATTACTCTAACAGACATCAGTCATGGTCAAGACTTGACATGATGTGGATGACTAAAAAATTAAATTCAGAAATACAAGACATAACTATTGAGCCAAATATACTGGCTGACCACAGCATGATAAGACTTAGATGGAAAGGACAACAACAGGCAATGGGATGGATGCTTCAAAGGTCGATTTTAAAAGAAGAAGCATTTAATAAGATGTTAACAAAAGAATTAGAATTTTTCTTCCAAGAGAATAAAGAGGAGGATACTTCTCCACAAAATAACTGGGATACAGCCAAAGCAGTAATAAGAGGAGTAGCAATTAAATATATGGCTAGGAGAAAAAAGGAAAAAGAACAACAAAGAATAAAATTAGAACAGGAATATAAAGAATGGGAAGGGAAATTACAAACTACACCACAGGAAAACAAATTAAATTACAAATGGACCTAATTAAACATAAAATAGATTTAATAGAGAAGGAAGAGTTAGCTAAGAAACTAAAAATGACTAAACAATACCAATTTGAAAATGCAAATAAACCAGGGCGTTGGTTAGCTTATAAATTGAAAAAACAAAAAGAAAAGAGCTGGGTTACCAAATTAAGGAATGACCAAGGAGAGATCTGTTTTCAAGAGGAAGAAAAGAGGCAGATTATACAAAAATACTATAAGGACCTATACACAGAAGAGAAACATCCAACAGAAGATCAAATTACCAACTACCTCTGGGACTCCATTTGGCCCCTGACCTCCACACCTTCCGCCATGATTTAAAAACTTGGCTCTTCGAACAGGCTGGGCTGTGTTGACTGGGGCATTTTAAATTTTTGGTTAATTGGTATGTTTTATCTCTATTTGACTTGTATTGTTTAATGTTATTTTTAGGTAATTATTTATTGTTGGTTTTTACTTGTTAGCCACCCCGAGTCCTTTGGGAGAGGGGGTGGCATATGTGGCATACAAGTCAAATAAATAAATAAATTAATTAATTAAAAGATATTTAAAAAAGGCAGAAATCATAGAAATCTCAGACAAAGATAAAGAACTTTTAAATCATAAAATAACAAATTTAAGGAGGTCCATTGGGCAATTAATAAGCAGAAAACTCAAAGCTCCAGGTCAGAGATGGCCTGCCTGCTGAAATTTATTTATTTATTTATTTATTTATTTATTTATTTATTTATTTATTTATTCGACTTATATGCCGCCCTCTCCCAAGGGACTCGGCTCACACTAAAATACAATACAACAATAAATTACTTAAAACTATATTAAACAGGTTATAAGCCAAATAAGCAATTTAAAACCCCCATATTAAAACAAAACCCCAAGAGTCAACATAGCCCAGATTGTAAAAACAGCCAGATTTTTAACTCGTGGCGGAAGGTGCGGAGATCAGGAGCCAACCAGAGCTCCAGCGGAAGAAGATTCCATAAAGCGGGGGCCGCCGCAGAATAGGCCCTCCCCCGGGTTCCAGCCAATCGACATTGGGTCGCAGATGGGACCCTGAGGAGACCCGCCTGTGGGCCCGTACAGGGCGGTTGGTACTTGATGCTGGGAGGAGTCATTCTCATAAGTATCCTGGACCCATGCCATGCAGGACCTTGAATGTTAAAACCAGCACCTTGAATCTCACCCGGAGGGCAACTGGAAGCCAATGCAGATCACGCAGGAGGGGTGTGACATGGGAGTATCGGGGCTCCCATCACCTCAGGCCGCATTCTGCACCAGCTGAAGCCTCCGAGTGGTATGCAAGGGCAGCCCTAAATAGAGAGTGTTACAGTAGTCCAGTCGGGAGACCACGAGCGCTTGAGTGATGCGGCGCAGAGCATCCCGTCCAGATATGGGCAACTGGCGAACCAGCGGACCTGGGCAAAGGCCCCCTGGCCACGGCTCCCACCTGCTCCTCCAACTTGAGCCGTGAGTCCAGGAGGACCCCCAGGTTCGTGCCCTGTCCACGGGGGCAACACCTCCTCCCCATGACCAACGGTGGTATCTCAAAACTGGACCGGGATGCACAACCACTCTGTCTTGGCTGGATTGAGTCGAAGCATGTTCCTGTCCATCCAGATCCGACCGCTTCTAAACAACGGGACATCATGGAGAGAGCATCACTGATGTGGTTTGGGGTGGAGATGTATAGCTGCATATCATCAGCATACTGATGGTAACTCACCCCAAAACCACGGATGATTTCACCCAGCAGCTTCACATAAATGTTGAACAAGAGAGGCGAGGACAGACCCCTGGGGCACCCCACAAGTGAGAGACCTTGGAGTCGACCTCTGCCCCCCTGCCAACACTGTTTGCAAATCCTGAGAGGTAGGAGGAGAACCACCAAAACAGTGCCTCCCACTCCCAACCCCCGAGACGTCGCAACAAGATACCATGGTCAATGGTATCAAAAGCCGCTGAGAGGTCTAACAGGACCAGGACAGAGGAAAAACCCCTGTCCCGAGCCCTAGAGAGATCATCAATCAGCGACCAATGCTGTCTCCGTGCTGTATCCGGGTCGAAGCCGATTGGAACGGATCCAGGTAATCGCTTCCTCCAGGAAAAGTGGCAATTGCTGAGCCACCACACTCTCAACAACCTTCGCAAAAAGCGAAGGTTGGAGACCGACGAAAGTTGCTCAACACAGCTGGGTCCAGGGCAGGCTTCTTCAGCAGGGGCCTCACCACTGCCTCTTTCAGGGCGGCAGGGAACAGCCCACTGCCCGGAGCCAGCGGAGACCTCCCCGGAGGCATAAACCAACCAGGAGGGGCACGGGTCCAATAAACATGGTGGAACTCAGCCGCCGCATAATCCTGTCCACTTCATCCTCAGAAACAGGATCGAACTCAGTCCAGATTACATTCGCCAGACCGCCCGTCTCCCCGTCGTCAGACCACTGTAAGTCCGAGCACAACCCTTCCCGGATCCGAGCAATTTTATCCTGCAGATAAAGACCAAATTCCTCAGCTCTGCCCCGCAAAGGGTCGGCCACCCCCCCCAGCTGTAAGAGGGAACGGGCGACCCCAAACAGGGCGGCCGGGCGATTATCTGCACACGCTATGAGGGCGGAGAAGTAAGATCTCCTCGCCGCCCCCACAGCTACCAGGTAAGTCCTAATATGGGCTCTCAAATGGGCTCGGTCGGATCCGGAGCGGGTCACCCTCCACCTGCTCTCTAATCCCCTTCTACGTCGCTTCATCTCCCAGAGCTCCTCGGTATACCAGGGAGCTAACCGATCCGCGACGCAGAAAGGGGCGATGGGGACAACCCTGTCAAGAGCCCCCGCAGCCGATTGTTGCCAAGTAGCCGCGAGGACCTGGGCAGGGCTGACATATTAGGCAAATTGACAAGACATATTAGGCAATAAAATGTTAAAAATATTCAATGAGGTTTTAGATAAAGCTAAAGGCCCTAAAACATGGCAAGAAGCAAAGATAACCATTATCCCTAAAGTGGGAAGCGATCTAATAGACCCGGGAAACTACAGACCAATCTCCTTACTCAATGTTGATTATAAAATTTTTATGACAATTGTGGCTGAAAGACTTAAAAAAATACTTAATGAATTCATATCTACAGACCAAAATGGATTTCTTCCCCACAGACATCTTAAAAATAACATCAGAACAATGCTAGATGTGTTAGAATATTATGAGGACCATAGTGCCGAGCAAGCTGCACTATTGTTTTTGGATGCCAAAAAGGCGTTCGACAATGTTAAATGGGAATTTATTTTGCAACAAAGTAAATATATGAACCTAGGACCAAAATTTATAAATGTGATTCTGGCCATATATCAAAAACAGGAAGCTACAATTCAGATAAATGGGGGTTTAACGGATAAATTCCAAATCCAAAAAGGAACTAGACAAGGATGTCCATTGTCCCCACTTCTTTTTATTATGACACTAGAAGCCCCAATTAGAACAATAAAAAAAGAAAATGATATAAAACGTCTAAAAATAAAAAGTGAAGAATATAAATTACAAGCTTTTGCTGATGATTTACTCTTTATCTTAGAAGAACCACAAACCTCGGGACTAAAATTATTAGAAAACCTAGAAGAATTTGGAGAAGTGGCAGGCTTAAAGATCAATAAGAGCAAAACAAAAATGATTACTAAAAATATGACAAATAAACATAAAAACTATTGGAAACAATGGGTATTGAAATAGTAGATAAAATAAAATATTTAGGAATTATAATTTCAGCCAAACATAGTACACTTAAAAAAGATAATTACGACCCACTAATAAAACAAATAACTGATGATATGGGAAAATGGGATAAATTAAATTTATCTTTTATGGGAAGAATAGCTACAATAAAAATGAATATCCTACCCAAAATCTTATTCCTTTTCCAAAACGCCCCCCATAAAGTTAGAAAGAACCTTTTTCAACAGACTGAATAGACTGGTATCAGACTTCATCTGGCAAAAGAAAAAACCGAGGGTGAAATTAAAACTGTTGCAGGATGCCATGGAGAGAGGTGGATTTGGCCTTCCCGACTGAGAGTTGTACTACAGAGCTGCAATTCTAACATGGATTAAAGATTGGATTAACCACACAAACAAAAGAATATTAATATTAGAAGGGTACAACCTCCAGTCGGGATGGCATACCTTCCTCTGGCAAGACAATTTAAAAGGATATAGTTACGTACAAAATCACAAAGTAAGACAGACGCTTCTAAATACATGGTTTAAAATCAAAAGGCAAATGTATATAGAAACACCCATTTGGCTATCATCATTAGAAGCATTAATGCACCCACATTTATTACGATATGACAAAATTATTACTTATGAGGAATTATTAGATGAAAAAGGGGAATTACAATCTAGACAGCAATTAAATGATCAGGGAATAGAACTGGAATGGTGGGCCTATTTGCAACTCCAATCTAAATATTTAAAGGATAAGAAAGAATCGGGCATTAGTAGAAATAGGACTGAATTGGACAAAATCTTATTGGGACCAGATGAAAAGATGATAAAAAAAATATACCAAGTGCTATTAGAAGCTAAATTAGAAGAAGAAAAAGTCAAAGAAACAATGATCACATGGGTGAAAATTTTTGGCTATAATATAAAATTAGACGATTGGCAAAAAATTTGGACAAGAAATAAAAAAATAACCTTAGCGACACCTTTTAAAGAAAATTTATATAAACTATTCTATAGATGGCATATACCGCCAACAAGATTGGCAAAAATAAACACAAAACTCTCCCCTAATTGCTGGAAGTGTAACAAGGAAAGAGGAACTTATTATCATGTATGGTGGAGTTGCAATTAGGCCCAAGAATATTGGAAAAAATAGGTAAATGGATTCAGGAAATATGTGAAGTGGAAATACACTTCAAACCAGAATTTTTTTGTTACGAATTACCACCAAGACATATCCCAAAGAAATTATTTATTTAATGATCCATATTATTACGGTAGCGAGAATGGCTTTTGCACAAAAATGGAAAAACAAGGATACTCCAACTGAAGCGGAATTATTGAGAAAGATTATTTTATGTGCAGAAATGGACAAACTAACAAAGGAGATAAAAAATAAAGAAGAAATGGACTACTATAAAATTTGGAACAATTTCTATGGTTGGCTAGACAGAAGAATGACTCAATAACTTTTTGAAAGACTCGACTTAATAACTGAAGGACAAAGAGGGAAGCGAGCTTAGCGATACCAGGTTCAAAAAACAATGTCTGTTTGTTTATGTTTTATGTTTGCGTGTATTTATTCAATAAAAATTTATTATAAACAAAGAAAAGAAATGCCAGGACTCAGGTTTGCGCGCCAAAGGTATAGTTTACTGAAAGTCAAGTGAAATACAATAACGCAAAGCCAGAACAGAGGTTCACTCGCCAAACGTATAGTTTAATAAGGTCAAGTGAAATATAGTATAGAAAAGTCAGAACTGAGCTTCGTGCGCCAAAGGCATAGTTTACTGAAAGTCAAGTGAAATAAAATAAAGTAAAGCAAGAAAGGAGGTTCGCACGCCAAAGTTATCGTTTACTGAAGGTCAAGTGAAATACAATAAAGCAAAAACAGAACTGAGGTTTGCGCGCCAAAGTTATAATTTACTGAACCGCAAGTGAAATACAGTAAGGCAAAGCCACAACAGAGGTTCACGCACAAAAGGTATAGTTGCCTAAAGGTCAAGTGAAATACAATAAAGCAAAAAGAGAACGTTCGCACTCCAAGGGTATAGTTTATTGAAGGTCAAGTAAAAGACAGTAAGGCAAAGCTAGAACAGAGGTGCGCGTACCAAAGGTATAGTTTACTGAAGGTCAAGTGAACTACAATAAAGTAAAGCCCGACCAGAGGTTCACACTTCAAAGGTATAGTTTACTGAAGTTCAAGTGAAATACAATAAAGCAAAATTAGAACTTAGGTTCATGTGCCAAAGGTATAGTTTACTGAAGGTCAAATGAAATACAATAAAGAAAAGCCAGAACTCAGGTTTGCGCGCCAAAGGTATAGTTTACTGAAGGTCAAGTGAAATACAATGAAGCAAAAACAGAACAGAGGTTTGCGCGCCAAAGTTATACTTTGCTGAACGTCAAGTGTAATACAGTAAGGCAAAGCCAGAACAGAGGTTCACGCACCAAAGCTATAGTTTACTGAAGGTCAAGTGAAATAGAATAAAGCAAAAAGAGAACTGAGGTTTGCACTCCAAAGGTATAGTTTATTGAAGGACAAGTAAAAGACAATAAAGTAAAGCCAGAACTTTGGTTCACACGCCAAATGTATAGTTTACTGAAAGTCAAGTGAAATACAATAAAGTAAAGCCAGACCGGTGGTTCGCACGCCAAAGGTATACTTTCCTGAAGGTCAAGTGAAATACAATAAAGCAAGGTTAGAACTGAGGTTCGTACGTCAAAGGTATAGTTTACTGAAGGTCAAATGAAATACAATAAAGAAAAGCCAGGATTCAGGTTTGCGCGCCAAAGGTATAGTTTACTGAAAGTCAAGTGAAATACAATAAAGTAAAGCCAGAACTGAGGTACGCACCCCAAAGATATAGTTTACTGAAGGTGAAGTGAAATACAATAAAGCAAAAATAGAACTGAGGTTCGCGCACCAAAGGTAAAGTTTAGTGAACATCAAGTGAAATACAGTAACGCAAAGCCAGAACAGAGGTTCACGTGCCAAAGGTATAGTTTAATGAAGGTCAAGTGAAATATAGTAAAGAAAAGTCAGAACTGAGCTTCGCCACCAAAGGCATAGTTTACTGAAAGTCAAGTGAAATAAAATAAAGTAAAGCAAGAAAGGAGGTTCGCGCGCCAAAGGTATCGTTTACTGAAGATCAAGTGAAATACAATAAAGCAAAGCCGAAACTCAAGTTCCTGCGAAAAAGGTACAGCTTAGTGTAGGTCAAGTGAAATACAGTAAAGCAAAGTCAGAACTGAGGTTCGCACCCCAAAGATCTAGTTTACTGAAGGTCAAGTGAAATACAGTAAAGCAAAGCCAGAACTAAGGTTCATGTGCCAACAGTGTAGTTTACTGAAGCTCAAGTGAAATATACTAAAGCAAAGCCAGAACTGAGGTTCGTGAGCGAAATGCACAGTTTAACCGTAAAGCAAAGTGAGAACTGAGGTTCGCACACCAAAGATACAGTTTACCAAAGGTCAAGTGAAATACATTAAAGCAAAGCCAGAACTGCGGTTTGCTGGAATAGTTCACTGAACGTACAGTAAGGCAAAGCTACAACAGAGGTTCGCTCCACAAAAGTATAATTTACTGAAGGTCAAGTGAAATACAGTAAAGCAAAGCTAGAACAGAGGTTCGCGCACCAAAGGTATTGTTTACTGAAGATCAAGCGAAATACAGTAAAGCAAATCAGAACTGACGTTCATGCGCCAAAGGTATAGTTTACTGAAGATCAAGTGAAATACAGTAAAGCAAAGCGAGAACAGAGGTGTGTCTATCCAAAGATATAACTTCCTGAAGGCAAAGACCAATACAATAAAGGAAAGCCAGAACAGAGGTTCGAACGCCAAAGGTGTAGTTTACTGAAGGTCAAGTGAAATACAGTAAAGCAAAGCCAAAACAGAGGTGCGCGCCAAAGGTATACTTTACTGAAGGTCAAGTAAAAAAAAATAAAGTAAAGCCAGTACGGAGGTTCGCACGCCAAAGGCATAGTTTACTGAAGGTCAAGTGAAATACAGTAAAACAGAGCCAGAACAGAGGTTCCTGCGCCAAATGTATAACTTAGTGAAGGTCAAGTGAAATACAGTAAAGCAAAGTCAGAACTGAGTTTCGCCGCCAAAGGTATAGTTTACTAAAGGTCAAGTGAATTAAAGTAAAACAAAGCCAGAACTGAGGTTCCTGCGCCAAAGGTATAGTTCCCTGAAGGTCAAGAGAAATATAGGAAAAGAAAGCCAGAACTGAGTTTCACACGTCAAAGTTATAGTTTCCAGAAGGTCAAGTGCAATACAGTAAAGGAAAGCCAGAACAGAGGTTCACGCACCATAGGTATAGTTTAATAGTAAACCAAAGCCAGAACTAAGGTTCGCGTGCTAAAGGTATACTTTAACAGTAAAGCAAAGTCAGAACTCAGCTTCGCCCCCCAAAAGTATAGTTTACTGAAGGTCAAGTGAAATACAATAAAGTAAAGCCAGAACTGAGCTTCACACCCCAAATGTATAGTTTACTGAAAGTCAAGTAAACTACAATCAAGTAAACCCAGATCGGATGTTCGCACGCCAAAGGTATAGTTTACTGAAGGTCAAGTGAAATACAATAAAGCAAAGGCAGAACTGAGGTTCGTGTGCCAAAGGTATAGTTTACTGAAAGTCAAGTGAAATACAGTAAAGCAAAGCCAGAACTGAGGTTAAGGTGCCAAAAGTATAGTTTACTGAAGGTCAAGTGAAATATACAAATGGAAAGTCAGAATTGAGGTTCGCATGTCAAAGGTATAGTTTACTGAATGAAAACTGACATATGGTAAAGCAATGTCAGAACTGAGGTTCGTGTGCCAAAGCTATAGTTTACTGAAAGTCAGGTGAAATACAGTAAAGCAAAGCCAGAACTGAGGTTCACGCGGCAAAGGTATAGTTTACTTAAGTTCGAGTGAAATACAGTAAAGAAAAGCTAGAACTGAGGTTTGCACGCCAACAGTATAGTTTACTGAAGGTCAAGTGAAATACAGTAAAGCAAAGTCACAACTGAATTTATGTGCCAAAAATATAGTTTAGTGAAGGTCAAGTGAAATACAGTAAAGCAAAGCCAGAACTGAGGTTCATGCAGCAAAAGTATAATTTACTGAAGGTTAAGTGAAATATACTAAGGGAAAGTCAGAACTGAAGTTCGCATGTCAAAGGTATAGTTTACTGAAGGTCAAGTGAAATACAGTAAAGAAAAGCCAGAACAGAGGTTTATGCGGCAAAGGTATAGTTTACTGAAGGTCAAGTGAAATATAGTAAAGCAAAGACAGAAAATAGGTTTGCGCACCAAAGATTTAGTTTAATAGTAAACCAATGGCAGAACTAAAGTTCGCGTTGCAAAGGTACAGTTTAACAGTAAATCAAAGTCAGAACTGAGGTTCGTGCACCAAAGGTATAGTTTAGTGAATGTCAAATGAAATACAGTAAAGTCAGAACTGAGATTCGCACGTCAAAGTTATGTTTTACTAAAGGTCAAGTGAAATATAGCAAAGTCAGAACTGAGGTTCGCGCGCCAAAGGTATAGTTTACTGAAAGTCAAGTGAAATAAAATAAAGTAAATCCAGAACTGAGGGTCGCGGACGAAACGTAAACTTTAGTCAAGCACAAGTAAAATACAGTAAAGCAAAGCCAGAACGGAGGTTCTCGTGCCAAAGGTATAGTTTAACAGTAAAGTGAAGTTAGAACTGAGGTTCTTGTGCCAAAGGTATAGTTTAGTGAAGATCAAAGGAAATATAGTAAAGCAAAGCCAGAACGGAGGTTCGTTCTCCAAAGTTATAGTTTACTGAAGGTCAAGTGAAATACAGTAAGGCAAAGCCAGAACAGAGGTTAATGCGCCGAAGGCATAGTTTACTGAAGGTCAAGTGAAATACAATAAAGCAAAGCTACAACTGAGGTTTGCGCACCAAAGGTATAGTTTACAGGAAGTCAAGTAAAATAAAATAAAGTAAAGCCAGAACTGAGGTTTGCATGCCAAAGTTATAGTTTATTGAAGGTCAAGTGAAATACAGTAAAGCAAAGCTAGAAATGAGGTTCCCAGGCCAAATGTATGGTTTAACAGTAAAGCAAAGTCAGACCTGAGGTTTGCACGCCAAAGGTATAGTTTACAGAAGTTCAAGTGAAATACAGTAAAGCAAAGCCAGAACTGACGTTCGTGCACCAAAGATATATTTTAGTGAAGGTCAAGTGAAATACAGTAAAGCAAAGGCAGAACTGAGGTTCGTGCGCGAAAGGTATAGTTTAACCATATAGCAAAGTCAGAACTGGGGTTCACGCGCCAAAAGTATACTTTACTGAAGATGAAGTGAAATACAGTAAAGCAAAGTGAGAACTCAGGTTCGCGCGCCGAAGGTATAGTTTACTGAAGGTCAGTGAAATACAGTAAAGGAAAGCCAGAAGTGAGGTTCGCACACCAAAGGTAT
This sequence comes from Naja naja, assembly GCA_009733165.1. Classification (NCBI taxonomy): domain Eukaryota; kingdom Metazoa; phylum Chordata; class Lepidosauria; order Squamata; family Elapidae; genus Naja; species Naja naja. The sequence continues at coordinate 14,658 of SOZL01000319.1, read as the reverse complement.
AGTTTACTGAAGGTCAAGTGAAATACAATAAAGCAAAAACAGAACTGAGGTTTGTGCTGCAAACTTATAGTTTACTGACGGTCAAGTGAAATACAGCAAAGCAAAAGTGTGCGAAAGGTACAGTTTAACTGTAAAGCAAAGTGAGAAGTGAGGTTCGTGCGCCAAAGGTATATTTTGCTGAAGGTCAAGTGAAATAGAATAAAGGAAAAACAGAACTCAGGTTTGTGCGCCAAAGGTATAATTTACTGAACCTCAAGTGAAATACACTAAAGTCAGAATTGAGGTTCGCACACCAAGTCTGTAGGTGTAACTTGTTCCTCCCAGACACTTCCCATATCTGGGCCCTCCGTTGTCCAAAAGGGTGTGTAGGGTCTCTGAGGGGCATGTGTTTGACTTCTCCCAAGTTTCTCCCTCCGTCACACTCCCCCTAGGGTCTGTGGCAGACCGGTACGGAACGAATGCGAAGCACTGGCATGAGGTGGCCATTGTGACAATGAGTTTAATGAGAAAAGGGATTTGGAATCAGTGCTCGTCCAGCACTCTGTTTTGCTAATGGTTTTTTCCTGTGTCTTGTTAGCTGTGAAATATGTAGGTGACGGGTACACCAAGGGGTCAGGAAGGAAGTTGTCCAGGGGTCCCCATCCTTCGAGCCATGAGGGAGGGCTTTGCAACCAGGCCGCAGAAGCAATAGGAGCACCCAGACTCATTCCCCACCTGCATGAGCAGGGGGGCATGTGCACATGTGTTCCATGTGCAGAAGTGGCCGAGGTGCGTATATGCCATGCAGTATTGGGATTCCATATGGCGCGCTGCCAGTTTTGTGCACTTCGTAATCAAAGATCTACCTCAGTGAGGTGAGCTGTTTTTTTAGCTCAGCTGAGGCGCAGCAATCCGCTCTGCCGCGTGAATTGGCTGAGGTAAAAAAATGGAATAAAGGATATTTGCCGGTTCTCCAAAGTCGTCACAAAATTCACTACCGGTACACCAGAACCAGTCCGAACCAGCTGAATACCACTTCTGATGCCATGTATGCAAATGGAGGTGTGCGTTCACCTGTTTGCCGGTCACTTGTGCAGAACCATCCCCTCTTCCCCCCTTCTCCCCTCCCCCACTGTTCCTCAAGGCTGATCCCCCCCACCGTTCCAAACTCCACCGTGGCCGATCTCTCGGCTTGTATGACAAGGATCCGAGCAGGAGACGGCAGCGTGGGGTGTGCAGAAGAAGGGAGAGACCTTACCTCTATAGCGGGGGTTGGCAACCTGCGGCTCTGGAGCCACATGCGGCTCTTTTGGCCATCTGCTGTGGCTCCCTGCAGCAGCTTGGGGACTCTAGGACCCATGAGGCTGGGCTTCAAGGTGGAAGAGGCCTTCCTGGGAATGCAGTCCCTCTCGTGCAGCTCCGAGTTGGCCATGATGCACCATTCACAGCCCGAAAGAGCCGAGATGCTGAGCTTTGGCGGAGCTTGCTTGGTCAGGATTTGAATTCGGGCCTGAGATTTTTTTTCTCGCTTCTGCTCCACCACAGACCCTCCCCCCCCAAAAAAGGCTGAAATGGCTGGATCATCTGCCTGGAGTGAGGGGGCGGCAACCTGCGGCTCTGGAGCCACATGCGGCTCTTTTGGCCCTCTGCTGCGGCTCCGTCAGCTGATCCTACCACTGGCTGGCCATCATCCAGGCCTGGTGGGGGTCACGGTGGGGGAGGGGGGGGGCTTGGGTCTTCAGGGGAGAGGGCTGGTTTTAAGATCCCCACGGCAATTGGGTATGGCAGGGGACAACAAAACAGGGGGCCGAATCGGTATTGGGGAGTGCGCCCGCGCTATTTACGAGTGGTGGCACGTTCCAACCCTCTTGTTTCTGCCTACTCCCCTGGGGGTACGGGAGGTCAGGTCCCTGGGCTCAGGATGGTTTATGTCAATGCCAGGTCCGTGGTGAATAAAACCCCCCTCATCAATGAATTGCTTGAGGAGGCCGCGGACCTGGCTTGCATCACGGAGACCTGGTTGGGGCCAGAGGGGCGGTCCCTCTGTGTGATTTATGCCCTTCTGGGTGCTTCACCAACCTTGAGTCCAGGGTAGGGGCGGGGGAGTGCCGGTGGTTATTAGGTTGTCTCTTTGTCCGAGGGAAGTCACTGTCCCACAGATAGGCGGATGTGAGTCTCTCCTCCTGAGGCTGGGCCCTGGGGTCAGTTGGGTCTGTTGCTCGCGTACCTTTCTCCCAGCTGCGTGACAACGGCCCTGCCCGAGCTACTCGACGTCCTCTCGGGGGTGGCGGTGGAGTTCCCTAAGCTTATGGTCTTGGGGGACTTCAACTTCCCCTCTCTGGGTGGGGTGTTGGGGTTGGAGCAAGAGTTCATGGCTTCAATGACAGCTATGGACCTGACCCAAATAATTCAGGGTCCTACCCATGAGGGTGGACACACACTCGACCTGGTTTTTATCTCCGGACAGTGGTATAATGATCTGGGGTGGGATTACCAACTTCACAACCCCTGTCATGGACCGATCATTTCCTCCTTTGGCTAGGCTTCCATCATGTCACTCCACGCTGCTGGGACACGGAACCGATTAGGTGGTTCCATCCCAGGCGCCTGATGGACCCAGAGGGGTTTCAGTTGGCGCTTGGATTGCTTCCTGCCTCCCTTACTCATAACTTGGCCAAGGCCCTGGTGGATGCCTGGCAACAGGCTGCCTCAGAGGCTCTTGACCGAGTTGCCCCTTTGTGGCCCCTGACCTGTCGCAGATCCCGGTTAGCTCCTTGGTTTTCCGTGGAGCTCCGGGAGATGAAGCGCTGGAGGAGGGGCCTAGAGAGCAGTTGGAGGTCCAGCCATTCCCAATCTGACCGGTCCCTGTTGAGGTCCTTTACAAGGACCTACCTGGTGGCGATGAGAGCAGCGAAGTCTTCTTACTTCTCCACTCTCATTGCGTCCGCAGAGAATCGCCCGGCTGCTCTGTTTGGGTCGCCGCTCCTCTTGAATCGGGGGCACCCTTTGCAGGGACGTGCTGAGGAATTTAGTCATCACCTGCAGGACAAGATCACTCAGATTTGGGCCGCTTGACCCGACTGGCTAGAGTCTGACGAGGGAGTAACGTTGGGTCTGGTTGTTACAACTTGGGATGAGTTTGACCCTGTGACTCCGGACGATGTGGACAGGGCCATGCGGAGGCTGAGTTCCACCACATGTTTATTGGACCCGTGTCCTTCCTGGCTTGTGTATGCCGCCCGGGAGGTTACACGAGGCTGGCTCCAGGCAGTTGTCAATGCTTTGTTGAGTGAGGGGTTCTTCCCGGCCACCTTGAAGGAGGCGGTGGTGAGGTGCCTCCTCAAGAAGCCTGCCTTGGACCCAGCTGTTTCGAACAACTTTCGTCCAGTCTCCAACCTTCGCTTTATGGCGAAGGTTGTTGAGAGTGTGTTGGCATCCCAGCTTCTGAGGTTCCTGGAGGAAGCTGATTACCTAGATCCATACCAATCGGGTTTCAGGCCTGGGTACAGCACGGAGACGGCATTGGTCACGCTGATGGATGATCTCTGGAGGGCTCGGGACAGGGGATATTCCTCTGTCTTAGTCCTATTAGATCTCTCAGCGGCTTTTGATACCATCAATCATGGTATCCTGTTGCAGCCTCGGGGTTGGGGGGAGGCACCGTTTTCGGTGGTTCTCCTCCTACCTTTCGGGAGCTCAATCGTGTTGGCAGGAGGGCAGAGGTCGGCCCCAGCCCCTCACTTGCAGGGTGCCCCAGGGGTCGGTCTCTCCCTCCTGTTCAACATCTATATGAAGCCGCTGGGTGAGATCATCCGTGTTTGGGGTGAGGTATCATCAGTATGCTGATGATACCCAGCTTTTCATCTCCACCCCAAACCAACTCAGTGATGCCCTCCCCGTGATGTCCTGTTGCCTGGAAGTGGTGCAGATCTGGATGGGGAGGAACAGGCTCCAGCTCAATCCAGCCAAGACCGAGTGCCTATGAGTACCGTCATCTTGGGTGATCCAGGATGATCCATCTCTGGTCATGGGGGGAGAGGTGTTGCCCCTGTGGAAAGGGCTCGCAACTTGTGTGTCCTCCTGGATTCACGGCTCAGTTTGGAGGAGCAGGTGGGAGCCATGGCCAGAGGGGCATTTGCCCAGGTTCGCCTGGTGCGCCAGTTGTGCCCCTACCTGGACCGAGATGTGCTACACACAGTCACTCATGTGCTCGTTACTTCCCGGATCGACTACTGCAATGCTCTGTACATAGGGCTGTCCTTGCGGACCACACGGAGGCTTCAGCTGGTGCAGAATGAGGCCGTGCGGGTTGTGATGGGGGTATCCCGATACTCCCATGTTACACCCGAGTGCACGAGTTGCATTGGTTGCCGGCTGCCCTCCGTGTGAGATTCAAGGTGCTGGTACTTACCTATAAAGCCCTACATGGCTTAGGGCCGGGGTACTTGCGGGAACATCTCCTGCCAGCATCGAACACCAATCACCCAGTGTGCGCTCACAGACAGGGCCTCCTTGGGGTACTGTCGGCCAAACGATGTTGGCTGGCAGTCCCTAGGGGGAGGGCCTTCTCTGTGGGGGTGCCCACTTTGTGGAACCAGCTTCCCCTGGAGCTACGATTGGCCCCTGACCTCTGCTCCTTTCGCCGCAGCCTAAAGACTTGGTTATTTGAACAAACCAGCCTGGACTGAGGGGGGGGGGACTTTTGTTTTAAATGTTTTGTGGGTTGGGTTTTAATTATTTATTTGGTCTAATTAGTCTAATTTGTTTTTAATTCTTTTAACTTTTGTATTGGGTGTTTTTATGTGAGCCTCCCTTAGTCCTTCGGGAGATAGGGTGGCATATAAGACCAATAAATAAATAAATAAATAAATAAATAAATAAATAAATAAACTGGCTGGCCCCTCCCCTCCCCCCTCGCCTGGCCTGGCCTGAGAAAATAAAGGTGATAGCGGGGCACAGAGACTCGCTCTGTATTCCAGGGCAGGAGGTGACTGGGTGGAAGTGAGTGACATCGAGTTGGCCATGCCCACCCAGTCACACCGGTTGTTAAATTATTGACTCCCGGTGTTTTGTTTTCTGTGGGAAACACGGTCCAAATGGCTCTTTGAGAGTTAAAGGTTGCACACCCCTGCTCTATAGATAGCCCTGCTGGGCATGTCCTGTCTCTGTCACCTGTGCCTTTTCTTTCGCCAGTTGCTCCTCAGCTGTTGGAGGACGATGTGGACAACCTCTTCCCCCAAAAGTGGACAGATGTTTTCCAGGGTCCTGGAGAGAAGCTGCTGTGCAAGAGCCAGTCTGTCTCCATTGCCCTGCCCAAGAAGCCCCTCCGGCGGTCCATGCAGGGGCCACCCGAGACCCAGAAAGAGCATTCGGCCCCATCAGCCACAGAAGCTCACCCCGGCCCCTTCATCTGCTGCAAGTGTGGAGAAGGATTTGTAGACAGGCAGCTCTTTGCCAGCCACCAGAAGACGCACAGCGGAAGCGGGGAGTATCTTGTGCCAGAGCCTAAAGGAAACCTGCCGGTTAAGTTCACCCCTTTGCTATCCAGAGGGCCCCAACTTCTGCCCATCCCAAACTGCACAAGTGCCCCGAGCCGCAGAGGAGCCCAATGGTGAAACCCGGCGTGGTGAAACGGCCCAGGAACCACATGGTGGAGCGTCCCTACACGTGCACCCAGTGCAAGGAGAGCTTCAAGCTGGAGGTCAGCCTGCTCCTTCACCAGAAACTCCATGCAGGGAAGGGAGACAGGCCACTGACCTGCACCTACTGAGGCAAGGACTTCCGGGACCTCTCCAAAGCTGTGTGCCACCAACAGATCCACATGGGCGAGCGGCTGTATCAGTGCACGGAGTGTGAGAAAAGCTTCATCCAGCAGAACCACTTGCTGAAGCATTGGCGCGTCCACACGGGCGAGACACCCTACCAGTGCACCACCTGTGGGAAAAACTTCCGCTACAAGGAGTCGCTGAACTGCCACCAGAAAATCCACACCCGCAACCCCACCATGTGCCACCTGATGCTGGGAATGCAGTTGGGGCTGATGGGCCTGAAACCTGAACAGCCGTAGCGTTGCTGGGTGCCCAGCTGAAAGGGACATGCCAGCCCTTGGGGGAGTGCCCTGGTTTGGGCGGTGGTGCGGTAATATACTCTTCGGGGGCACAGGAGCATTGATTGCCTCCTCTGTCCTGCACTGGGCACACCTGCTGGATGCCAACACATAAGCTGTGTGCTGCTCCTGTGCAAGGGGTCATGTGCCAGTCGCACTTGAGGGGCTGCAAAAGTCTTGTAGCCCACCCACCCTGCACCTTCTTGCATGCCTGGGAGGGGAGATAAGACAGGGCCCGCAAATACCCCGTCACCCTCTCCAGATCACCCCCCGCTCAAATTCCACTCATTTCTTTGCCACATCCGCTTGCCCGTACGAGTTTGCCTTGTGATGTGTACACTCTACACATGTATCGACATCCTCCAGGTTGCACAGTGCACCACAGAGGTTGGAAGAATGGTAATGGGCCGCCGCGAGAGGCAAATTGGTACTCCTTTGATCCTGCCCACTCAGGATGGGGGGTGTCCTCCCACACCTCCACGGAACTTGGAAACGCCACCCACCCCCATTTCCCACGTCCTTGTCCTTTAGTCGGCATTGTTTGTCCATCTTCTGGTTTAATTTTTTCTTAACTATTTATTGTTGTTGTTTTTAGCTGTGAGTCAGCAGTCTTTGGAGATGGGGCGGCATACAAGTCCAAATAAAATAAAATAAATAAATAAATCTTCTCCATTTTACTTTCAAAACTGTGTTTGGTTTGTGCGAGAGCAACTCTTGATGCCCAGCTCTTGCATTGTGTGTGGTTTCCCGTGTGATGTCCCCCGTGGGATTTTTTGTTGCGTGGCTCACCAAGTTCTTGCACACACCGGGACTGCCAAGATCTGCCCTCCATAGTTGTGGTGGTGTTGGTTATTATTATTATTTTTCCCAAGGTATCTGTAAATATTGGTTTGCTATGAATTGCCCTGTTGTTGAAGTCAATTGTCAGCCGAAGTGACAGTGAGAAACCAGCTTTTCTTCTGTGTGACATCTGGTGTTTGGTCTCTGTGGCTACAGTTTTGGGGGTGGGGGGGGTTGTTGGTTTTTCTCCAAGTCTCTCCTGACCGTGGGGACACTCCTGCATGACATCCCCAGCCCGAAGTCAGGGCATATACCTGTATGGATTGCGGGTGCTGGTTCCCCACCAGGCCAGCCTGAGCAAACACCGCCTCTGGCACACGGGCGATCGGCCACACACTTGCGCCAAGTGCAAGAAGACTTTCCAGCTGAAGATCAAGTTGCACCTTCATGAGCATACTCACACAGTTGCCAAAAAAACCAGCTGCTACATCTGCGGCCAGTGCAGCCAGACGTTCAACCACCACTCAAATTTCTTACGGTACCAGATGATCCACACCGGGGAGTGGCCGTACACCTGTGGGGAGTGTGGGAAGACGTTCATCCATAAGGAGCATCTCGCTACCCACGGGCAGCTCCACACGGGCGAGAGGCCCTACCGGTGCCCGCTCTGCCTGAAGAGTTTCACCCACAAGCAGCATTTGGTGGGACACCAGCGCCTGCATGAGGGGGAGGCAATCTGGCTGGAGGAACACCCCACTTGGATGAACGGGCACGGCCAACGGGGTGGAATTGGGGTCCAAGCAGACGATGTTGAGCCTGGACTTGGACAAGAGACATATTCCCCATAAACTGTTCAGCAGAACCCGAGGGAGAACCAGATGAGAGGGTGGCGGCCGGAAGCAGAGTTTAGGCAGCCATCTTGAACCAAGCACAAGACTGTCATTGGTCACATCCTTGATCCCCAGAACTGGAGGCAGAAGGCCAGATCTGGGGCTTAAGACCCATGGAGTGGGAAGGGACCTTGGAAGTCTTCTAGTCCAACCCCCTGCTCAAGCAGGAGACCCTATCCCATTCTGGACCAATCTCTTCTTACGTGACCGATTCCTTGAGCTTTGCTGAGACCAAGGTGCAGAGCAGGTCAAAAAAGTCAAAATAGCCACCAGCCCGATCCTGATTTTTAGCTGCTTTATTCCTGATGCCTAAACCAGTCGAGTCCTCATCGTACGACCACAATCTAGCTCAACCTCTCCGTAGCTAAGCCAAATGCTTGTTCAGTGAGCTGTGCCCATTTTACCAATTTGTTAAGGAATTTGTTAAGCAAATTCCTGCAGCCCTTAACACAGTTATTCAGTGAATTGGGCTTCCCCATTGACTTTTGCTGGTCGGAAGTGACCATCATAAAAATGAGTCAGTTGTCGTCTGAATTTTGATTATGTCAATGCAGGGATGCCGCAATGGTCGTTAAATGTGTCCCCAGGATGCTGCAATCTGTCATAAAAGATGAGTCAAGCTGTCAAAATGTCTGAATTTTGATTACGTCAATGCGGGATGCTACAATGGTCATAAATGTGAAAAACCGGTCCCAAGACAGTCTTTTTTTCAGGGCCGTTGACATTTTGAACAGTCACGAAATCATCCTTGTGTAAAGACCCCATAATCCCTTGACGGGTGGAGTCTGGGCAGCTGAATGGAGCTAGCAGAGTCTTTACTGGCCGGATGCCCTTCCTGTTGCCAATGCAGAGCTTTTGTTCGGCAGATATATTCTCAATGTGCCCAGAGAGAGAAATATCTGCTTCTATCTAGGATCAAACTCACAGCCTCCTGATGGTGAGGTGAGAGGTTCCACTTCTAGGCCATTGCACCACTCTTGGAATGGTCACTAAATGAAATGTTGTAAGTCAAGGCCTGCCTGCATTGTCATTGTATATTGTACATGTAATTGTACATTGCTCAGACTGTTTCTATAAGGGAGATGGGCAGTTCCTAATTATATGATGAAATAAAGGAAATAAAATTCAATCGAACCGATAAATCAGATTATATGTTGCAAGTATTATTACAAACAATCCTTCTGTAAAGCTGAATTGCTGCTTGTTAATTAATCAAGGGTGTTGAGATGGACAAAGTTGCAGGTCAATTCACACAATTGGGGGAGGGATTCTACCAGTTTGTCCCGGTTTGGGGGAACTGGTAGCTCCGAAAATCAGCTGTTTTTATACATACGGCTTGCAGCAGAAGGTGAGTTGCAAACGCTGTGTGCGTGCACGCACCAAACTGGTTGTTACGCTGGTTGAATCCCACCCCTGCACGATCCCCATATTTTATCCTGCAATGCGTTGGTAAGAAGCCGACAGGAAAAATATTTTGGACTTTGATATACTGGCGAAAAATCCAGAAAACAAATTAAGGATCATTGAAGAATAAAATCCAAGGAACGTGTGGCTAAAATTATTTGGACACATAATGTGAAGACCCAACTTACAGACATAATTGGGCCTTCGATTTCTGTGGCTCAACAAGACAGGTGTTCGATGAGTTTGGCCCCCTTGGGCGACCTTTCTCTTTGCCGTCGTTAAGCGAATCACCAAAGTCGTTCAGTTAGAGACACAGTTGGGAAGCGAATCTGGCTTCCCGGTTGGCTCTTTGCTCATCGGAGGGTCGCAAAAGGGGGATCGGGTGCCCCAGTCAGGGGAGGCTGTGACCATCGTAAACGCAAGCCCATGGTGAAGAGTCTGAATTTGGATGACATGACTCTGGTTGTCAGTGTGAAACATGGTCGTAAGTCATTTCGGGGCTGTCATAACTTTGAATGGTCACTAAACAAGAGGTTGTAAGTCTGTAAGGACTGCCTGTAGGTACCAAAGGATTTGCAGGATGCAGAAGAGGGTAACTCAGAGGTAGGAAAAGCAGGTACTCAGCAGGAGTGGGCTGCTGCCAGTTCCGACCGGTTCATGCGAACCGGTTGTTCCAACCACCAGCTGGGCCCGCCCACTTGCCCCGGTGCTGTCCCGTCCTATATATATCATTCTCTGGCTTGCTTGCCCTGCCCACTCAGCCCAGCTGATTTCCGCACCTCGCCTGCTCTCACTATGGCTGCCCAAGGTGGTGTGCTGGAAGCTGTGTGCTCACATTTTTGGTTCTGCACTGGGCGAACCGGTTGTTAAATTATGTGAAGCCCACCTCTGGTTACCCATGAATTGCAGGAAAATTAGGTTATCCCCAGACCTCCCCTTCTGCAATTTCTCCTCCATTTGATGATGGCGCTGCAGCCAGTGGCCGGAAGGGGTCCTTCTTCTTGCTGCACCACACTCCTCCCCCAAGAGGACAGCTTCTAACCACTTTGAGGCTTCCCGCTCTCCATCTACCATGAGAAGAGGGGTGTGGCTTGCAAGAGGGGTTTGGAGATCAGCTCTACCAGAACTGGGATGGGGATTCGTTCCCCTCCCCGCGCTCACCCACTTCATATATTTAATACTTATTTAATAGCGATTTAATATTTATTTAGTAAAAAACATTGAATGTTTATTAAATTAAATCAAAGATTAAATAGAATTTAAATATAATTTACTCATTTTTTTTTAATTACATTTATATGCCGCCCTTCTCCGAAGACTCAGGGCTGCTTACAATTTTGGGATACAACCCAGTGTGCTCAGCAATAGCCTTCATTCCACTGTATATGCCTGCTTATTACTAAGCGGCATTTTTACAAAGTCAGCTTATTGCCCCCAACAATCTTGGGTCCTCAATTTACCTACCCTGAGAGGATGGAAGGCTGAGTCAACCTTGAGCCTGGTGGGATTCGAGCCTACAGTAATTGTAGGCAGCTGGAACTTAAATGCAGGCATTTAACAGCCTGAGCCACCAAGGCCCTTGGTGAATATATTTAATATGAATATATTTAATATATTCATAGCATTTATATTTAATTTAATACATGAATAGTATTACTATTCATTAAATTGTTAAATATTTAATTAGTACTATCCATGTATTATTAAATTTATTAAAAATTTAATAATCCATGAATAGTAATACTAAATATTGAACCATTTAATTTAATAATACACTAATAGTACTGTAACACTCTTCATGTGTTAAATTAAATTATCAAATATGCAGGTTATTCATGATTAATAAATACACCTAATATTCAATAATTTAATTCTAGTATTGTTATAAGTGATTAATATGCACAATAATTTAATGAATCAAATGAATATTAAATCATAAATGAATATGCCTCATATTTAATATTAACCATACATGAATGACACATGCATTTGTATTTAAGAACAATTAAAGAATCAAGTTAAATTATATCATTCAGTTATGTAAATTATCAGCAATCATTAAATTGAATTATAAATTCATCCTATTATTATGAAATTAAACTGTTATTAAACCTGGGTAGGAGTCAAATTGGTTTGAAGTTGATGTTGATTTGATATTTTGTCAGCCTTGTTATTTAATTTTTTTTTATTCAATTCAATTCAATTTCTGTCACACATAGTTCGCACCGGGGACTATGACGGATATCAATCCATCCATCCAATCAATCAATGATTCCATGAGCAGGTGGTTGGACTAGATGACCTCTAAGGTCCCTTCCAACGCGGTGATTCTCTGATTCTATTTCTACAGCCGGCCGGCTCTCCTTTGGCCGGCTTCCCCTGCGCGAAGAACACAAAACCAACACGGACCGTCTAAAATTAAAACATATACTGACGGCCCGCGGGAGAAATAGCACGTAAAGGGCAGAGCGTAATCCACGCTCAACTCTTTACGGTGCCGGCCGGGGTTTTGACGCAGCGGCGGGGCCCGTTCTGCGCAGGCGCGGCCGGCCGAGGCCAAAAAAGCTATCCGGCGGGCGCCAGGACCCCGCGACGCTTTCTCCTCCTCCTCCTTCCCTCCTCCTCCCTGCGTCCTCCTCCCGCCTCCTCACCCGGCTGAGCCTCGTTGTGCAGCGCTGCGCCCCGTCACGCGCGGAGGTGGGGGGTGGTCAACAAAGGACCATGGAGGGGGGGGCGCCGGCCCAGGTGAGGAGGAGGAGGGGGGAGAGGGTTGGACGGAGCGGGGGAAGAAAGGGAAGGAGGGAATGAGGGGGTGGAGAAGAAACTCCCCCTCCTTTCGGGAGCCCCCGTCCCCCAGAAGGCCCGTCTGACAACGGAGCGCGGGGCGGGGGTAGATGGAAGAGCCACGGAGAGAGAGGGAGGGAGGGAGAGAGAGAACACGCTCGCGGTGGGGGGGGAGGTGTACCGGGAAGAGCGCCTGCGGGCGGGGCTGGCGGGGGGCGGTAAGAGCGGCAAAGGGCCCAAAGCTGGACTGCTGCTTATTTTTTGTCCTGACAGGAAACTGAGACTGGGGGGGCTTTGGCTGAGAACCCCCCACCCCTAAATATAAAGGGGGAGGGGTCCTTGGGCCAGGGTTGGACCCCGCTCTTTTTGAAGCCCCCACCTCCCAAGACTGGACTACTGCCTGCCAATTTTATGGGGCTTGGCTTAGAGACTGGACTGTCGCCCTCCCACCCCCCCATCCCCAAGAGGGGAGGGGTCCTTGGGCAGTCTCTGGGACAGGTTTTGACAGCCCCCCCCTCTTTGAAGCCGACCCCCCCTTCCAAGCTGGACTGCTGCCTGCCACCCTTCTATGGGGCTTGGCTTGGAGACTGGATGGTCCCTTACAACTTTGTCATTCTGTTCCTATTCCCGGTCTGTTTTGTTCTGTTCTATTTTATTCTATTCCTAATTCTATTCTGTTCTAATGTTTCGAATTCTAACTATTATTCTATTCTTTTGCTGTTCTGTTCTGTTATCTATTCTATTCTAATCATAGTCTGTTCTGTATTCCATTCTGTTCGAATTTGATTCTAGTCTGTATTCTACTCTATTTGTATTTCTGTTCTGTTCTATTTTATTCTATTCCTAATTCTATTCTGTTTTGTTGTATTCTATTCTGTTCTTTCTATTTCTATTCTGTTGTTCTGTTCTCTAGTCTTATTCTAATCAGTCTGTTCTGTATTCCGTTCTGTTTGAATTTGATTCTATTCTGTTCTTCTAGTCTGTATTCTACTCTATTTGTATTTCTGTTCTGTTCTATTTTATTCTATTTCTATTCTGTTTTGTTGTATTCTATTCTGTTTTTTCTATTCTGTTCTGTTCTGTATTCTGTTCTCATTCTATTCTATTGTATTCTATTCTATTTTCTACTCTATTTCTATTCTGTTCTGTTCTATTTCTATTTTATTCTATTTCTATTCTGTTCTGTTGTATTCTATTCTCTATTCCAGTGGTCGCCAACCGGAGGGCCACGGCCCACTGGTGGTCCACGAGAAAATTTTGGTGGTCCGCAGAGAAATGTCACCCCCAGAGCACCCCCCCAAAGCCATTAATCCAGGCTGCGCAGGAACACAAGGCTGCACCACCCACATGGCCTGCAGGAACCCTCCCCGCCCACTTACTCCTTACCTGGCAAACTTGCCTGCTAAGTTGTTATTTTTCCTTTTTTTCCCCGACCATCAGCTGTTCTGCTGTGCTGGGAGATTTAGATTAGCTAGAAAGCAGGAAATCGTTGGATTTCTTGCTTTCTAACTAATCTTTACATCTTCCTTAGGACTGAAGCTTCTATAATTCAGTGCAGGTAGCTGAGGGCAGAAAGGTAGATCTCTGAATGAATCTCTGATTCTGTGAGCAACTCAATCTGCCTGCCTGCTTTGCCTGATTTTGGGTAAAAGGTGCTCTCTTTTTTATTAAAAATGCAATATTTACATAAATATTCATAATATTTACATACAACCCATGCCCAGCCAGTCACATGACCACTAAGCCACACCCATTAATTGGGCCACAACCAAGAACCCGTTGTTAAGAAATTTGAATCCCAACCCTGCCTCTGTTTGTGTGTGTGTGAGAGAGAGGGAGGGAGGTAGAGGTTAGATCAGATCTCTCTCCCTCTCCCACCAATGTCAGCAAGCCACTGCCAGTCAAAATTCATATTAGTGGTACCCGGGATTTAAAATTATGAGTTTGGTGGTCCCTGAGGTCCAAAAGGTTGGCAACCCCTGCTCTATTCTAATGTTCTGTTCTGTATTAGGTTCTAAATCTATTCTGTATTCTATTTCTGTTCTGTTTCTTTCTATATCTATTCTGTTCCATTCTTTTTATTCTCTATTCTAATCATATTCTGTTCTGTTCTAATTCTAATCTAATCATATTCTATTCTATATTCTGTTCTGCTCTGTCCTTGAGTTGAGCCCCAACTTTATGTTGCAAAGTGAAACATTTGTTTAAAGGAGTTTGTCCTGGTTTATGATTTTTCGTACCATGGTTGTTAACTGACTCGTTCCCTGTGTTGTTAGTCACATGGTTGTTAAGTGAATCCAACTTCGCTTCTCGGAAAGTCGCGCAAGGGAAATCATGTCATAAATACGAGTCTGTTGCCTAGCATCTGGATTTTGAGCCTGTCACTGGGAGAGAAGGGAAGGAAGGAGAAATGGAAGGAAGGAAAAGAAAGGGAGAAAGGGAAGGGAGGGAAGGAAGGAAAAGGGAGTAGGGAGGAAGGAAAAGAGGGAAGAGAATGGGAGGGAAGAAGGAAGTATTAATGAATGACGGAAGGAAGGTAGGAAAGGAAAGAAGGGAAGGAAGTAATGGAGGAAGGAAGGGAAGAGAGGGCAGAAGAAAGAAGAAAGAAGGAACCAAGAAATATGGAAAGGGGAGGGGGTAGAAGGAAGGAGAGGAAGGAAGGAAAAAGGGAGGAAGAAAAGAGAATGAAGGGAGGAGGGAAGAAGGAAGGAAAGA
>SOZL01000318.1:20265-41084 GCA_009733165.1 Naja naja | reverse complement strand
CACCATTAAACCTTCTTTCCAGGCAACTTCCATGAATCCAGTGTCTTTTTTCCACTTGGAACTGAACCCAGAAGGATATTTCTTCCAACAGAAGGTTAGTCTGTGTTAATAATTGATTGTTTGAACTTTGTTTTTGTAAGTTCTGGATCGTTAAACCTTGTCTATCCCTAAAGTCATTCAAAGAAATACTAAGTAAAAATATCTATTTGTAATGAACAGAACAATTAATAAATAATTATAGAAAATTATTTACAGAGTCTTCCTTCTTATTTCAGGTTATTCTTTCTTCTTATAACTATCTGGGTAGTTGTAGGCTTTCTTTGGTTCCTTTCAGCTTAGATATTAAAGTCAATAGTCTTTTAGCCTAGGAATTCTTCTTTACTGTTTCCTCCTTTCACTTCCAGAAACTGAGGTAGTTGTTTAAGAGAAATATTCGCCTATGCTGAATATTCTCTTTTAAGCAATGCCTAAGAATAACCTTCTTAGAAACTGTTATGTATGTAGGTTTGAATGTTATTGGTTTATTTGAACAGTTCTTGTAAAATGTCAAATGGTATTGGTTTAAATAGTTGCGGAAGAAACCCTGCACTCCCATTGGCTGGCAACTCTGGCTGCTGGCTATAAGAGCAGCCGTAGCCCAACCAACTCGGGTCCATTCGAGCTGTAGTCACTTAATAAACTCTTCACTGAAGCTCTTCGCGTCTGACTCTTCATGCAAACTTAACACTGGACGAAGGTGGGATTGCCCTGAAGAAGAGACGACGGGAAGGCGAAGCAGAAAGATGGCTGTGCTGAACACCCAGCCCGTTCCATCCGGAAGACTGGAATCATCGTGATCGCTTCCAGATGTACTGGAAGCGACCTGCGCCGATATTCCTGAGAAGTGGAAGAGGGCAGTATTTCTCACGCACTGCAGTCCGGCAGTCTTCAAGATGGCGGCGTTGGCGGAGCTGCAGAATTGAAGGTAATGGAATGGCCTGATTTGGAAAAACTTTTAAGAGCCCATTCGCCACAAGTATCGTGCCTCATTAAGAGACACAAGTTTACCATCGGGATCAAGGGGGCGAAATGTTAATGACCGTGGCAAGTTTAAGGGACATTGGGGTGCTTGTGACTTTACCAACTTAGAAGAGGCCATCGTGATGGGTTTGTCCTAGGCCTCAAAGATAAGGTCTTACAAAGCAAACTGTTAATGAAACCTAAGATCACGTTTAAGGAGGCCATCGAAGCTGTTTCAGCGGAAGCCACCAAGTCCTCAGCAGCGACTGAAAAGATTAACAAGGCCTCAAGCCAGGCCTCAAGCCATTCTGATGTGGAAAAATCCACAACAACCCTTGCGAGCAAATAGACTCTGATTCAGATTGCAGTGAGGTGGAGGAAGGAATTTTAGACTCAGAATGGAGAAGAAAGGAAAGACCCTGGGAAAAAAAGGCAAGAATTTTATTGCAGAGGCTGTGGGGGGGCCACCCCGCACTGAATGCAAGTTCTTAGACACCATCGGCCTACATTGAGAAAAGGGTCACCTAGCCAGAGTCTGCAAATCATCCAGAACGCCACCTAGTAGGAAGAAATTTCCTGAAAAGGATTTTAAGCCCAACAACTTCATTGAAAAGATGGGGCGCAATTCAGAAGCAAATGGGAAGAATGAAACTCATCAAACAATCACCATTGGTCATTCTTCACCCTTAAGAAACAGAAAAGTACACGTGAAGGTGTTCATTGAAGGAAGGCCTTGCCAAATGGAAGTGGACTCCTATTTATCTATGGTGTCATGGGACACTATTCACAGGCTACTTCCCAACATTCAGAAGAAACATTTCCAGAAGCAAGCACTGACTCTTAAAGACTACCAAGGGAACAAGATTCCAGTAGTTGGAGCAAGAGATTTCAACGTGCAGTTTAAAGGCCACACCAAACGTTTGCCACTGACCATCGTGGACAAGGATCGCCCAAGCTTGCTGGGACTTGAGTGGTTCAAGCCACTAGGCATCGAGGTGACTGGCATCAATCACGTGAGCAACTCTGAATGGAAGTCTGAGTTTCCAGAGGTCTTCAGCGAAGGACTGGGCAAGTATATGGGGACCCCTATCTCTTTCAACCTAGATCCCAAGGTGCCCCAATTCGTTTAAAGCCCAGGAGGTTCCATTTGCTTTAAAGGAAAAATTGATGCACAATTAGACAAATTAATTGCTCAAGGGGTTTTAGAGCCCACTGACCACTCCAGATGGGAAACACCCATAGTCACACCAGTCAAGGCTGATGGGTCAGTAAGAATTTGTGGAGACTATAAGGGGACACTGAACCATGCACTGCAGCAGAGCCATACCAGTACCAGTTGTGCATCATCTGTTACATTCACTTGGCAGGGGTACAGTCTTTGCCAAATTGGATTTGGCCAGGCATATCAACAACTAACAGTTGATGATGCCACTGCAAGCCCAAACCATTGTGACTCATAGAGGTGCCTTCAAATGTAAAGGTTACAATTTGGAGTCAGCGTGGCACCAGGCATTTTCAAAGCCTTATGGAAAGAATGCTCCAAGGACTGCCAGGGGTAGTGCCTTACTTTGATGATGTGTTAATCTCTGCTGAAAATGACACTCAGCTTCAAGAAAGACTCAGAGAAGTCCTCACCAGATTCAGTAAAACGGGGTTAAAGTCAAGGAAGACAAATGCACACTTAAGACAGACAGGGTTGAGTTCCTGGGCTACATGATTGACCCTACTGATGCCAAGGTTAAAGCAATCAAAGAAGCCCCTAAACCTAAATGCAAAACAGATTTGCAAGCTTTCCTTGGACTTGTTAACTTTTATCACATGTTTCTACCTCAAAAGGCAACCATTGCTGAACCTTTGCACAGATTACTTGATAAGAAGTCTGTTTGGATCTGGGGGAAGGAACAATCAGCATTTAACAGTACTAATCACATCTGATGCTGTACTGATACAGTTCTCTGAGAATTTGTCTGTTGTACTGACTTGTGATGCATCCCTTTTGGAGTGGTTTTTTGAGCCACAGACTTCCCAGTGGGAGAGAAGCCCCTATTGCATTTTACTCTGCACCTTGACCAAGCAGAGAGGAATTATAGCCAACTGGACAAAGAGGCATTGGCAGTTGTTGCAGCTGTCAAGAAATTTCATGAATATCTGTATGGCAGGACATTTACCATTGTTACAGACCGCAAACCTTTGTTAGGCATTGTGGCAGGAGACAAACCTACACCTACTATCCTGTCACAAGAATGCTGAGGTGGACTGAATTTCTTGCAGCTTATTCATACAAACTGATTCACAGGCCTGGCAAGGACATTGGACATGCTGATGCACTGAGTCGTTGCCCACTGCCTTGCCACAAGGAGGACTTTGAACCTGAAACACACCTTTTTCCTAGAAACTGTTGCCAAGCTTCCAGTTCATGCTGCTGAAATTGCCAGAGAGACTGCCAAAGACACTGTGTTGGCTCCTGTTATAGGCTGGATTAAGAAAGGTTGGCCTCTTCAAGATCTACCTCACCTTGCCCAACCTTTTAAGTCCAGGCAAACTGAATTATCTGTATTAAGAGGATGTATTTTGTGGGGTAACAGGGTGGTTATTCCTGCAAAACTGCAAAGAGAGGTTTTGGAAATGTTACATGAGGGTCATCCTGGTATTGTAAGGATGAAGGGATTGGCCAGGAGTTATGTATGGTGGCCAGGTATTGACAAAATGGTTGAAAACTGGGTTGCATCTTGTCCCAATTGCCAGGTAGTCAGGCCTGCCCCACCCCACCCCCACACAGGAATGGGAATGTCCTAGGGGCCCATGGTCTAGGATTCACATTGATTTCGCAGGTCCTACTAGAGGGCACACTTTTCTTATTATAGTAGATGCATATTCCAAATGGCTAGAGGTGTTTCCCATGACATCCACCACAACTGATGCTGTCATCAAGCAGCTCAGAAAACTGTTTGTAACCCACGGGTTACCTGATGTGCTTGTCTCTGACAATGGCCCTCAATTTACATCTAACATTTTTGAATCCTATCTAGCACAACAGGGTATCAGACATGCCCTTACTGCCCCTGGGCACCCTTGCTAACGGCGGGCTGAGCATGGTACATTTTACCAAGAAGCTCCAGCAACTGGGTCCTGGGGACATCACTGAAGGTTGAAAAACTTCTTAGTGTCAGCACATCACTCCTAGCCCATCTAATAACTTATCCCCAGCAGAGTTGTTGATGGTAGGAAAGTCTTCCCTTGACCGCCTTCATCCCACTATGCACCCAACGCACCACTGGATTCCACTTCCAAAGTTCGTACATTCAGTGTGGGTGATTCTGTGTATGCTAAGAACCTTATAGGTGAACCTTTGTGGATTCCTGCTGAAATAACTCAGATCACAGGCCCTCGTTCTTACAGGGTGCAAACAGAGGATGGACTCCTCTGGAGCAGGCACATTGATCAACTTAGATCCAGGTTCTCTCAGGAACATCGCACTTGTTCCTCTCTAGTTCCCTCACCTGATGTCAATTCTAGGGGGGAAGGTGAGGAACAGGAGGAAAATCAGCAAGCAAGAATCAACACCATGTGTAACAAGCCATTACGACAGCAACCATTCCAAAACCTGTCACAATGCCAAAATCCATCCTTAGAAGTGGAAGATTGTACATCACTACCTGACTTGGGTGCTGACATTGGGCTGGAGATGGGTTGGGAGGAGAGACCAGATTCTAACAATCAAACAGGGTCTCCTTTCACAGGAAGTCCCAGTGGGGAAATGTCAGCAGACACATTTCCTCTCTCACTGGGTGAGAATGTAAAACTTCTGAACCACGAAGGTCTCAACGTACACGCAAGAGCCCCACCTATTTAAAAGAATACATTAGATAGGTTGGGTTTTGGTATGGACTGAATCTAGTGGGGAGGGGTGTTATGTATGTAGGTTTGAATGTTATTGGTTTATTTGAACTGTTCTTGTAAAATGTCAAATGGTATTGGTTTAAATAGTGCGGGAAGAAACCCTGCACTCCCATTGGCTGGCAACTACGGCTGCTGGCTATAAGAAGCAGCCGTAGCCCAGCCAAGTCGGGTCCATTTGAGCTGTAGTCACTTAATAAACTCTTCACTGAAGCTCTTTGCGTCTGACTCTTCATGCAAACTTAACAGAAACCTCTAAATCTCTTTCTATCTCTTTTCCCTCTCTCCTGATATAACAAACCTCACATTGAAATTCTCTTTCGTGGGTTGTAGAACTCCTCAGAGAAAATGACAGTTGACAGCCCCTTATATACTGAGGGGGCGTGTCTTGCAATGCCAGAGTAGGGTGCTTAGTGTCACCCTGTGATTGGTAGATTTGATCACCCCATCAAATCTATCTAAAGTTGTAAACTGCATAGCAACACCAGAAAGTTCTACTTTCTGACAGTCTGGAGCTTGTTTGTGGCTGGCTTAGCTGAAAATGTCCCCCTGAACTCCTGGCTTGGACAATTCCTGTGACTTCTCCTTGCAAGCCCTGAAACTGGACCACCGGACTTTACAAACCTCAGTGGAGGCCCTGGACCTCAGAGGTTTGGGCTGTTTATTTTTGGAACCTACCGAGGCAAAACCTTTATTTCCAAGGCTGTTTTAGGTTTGGCTGTAAATTTGTTTTGCTTTTGGTTATCTACTTGGTCATGAGCCAATTACTGTGCTAAGCATGCAGCTGGGGGTTAACTGAAAACCTGAAATAGAACTGTTGGGGAAACAGGCTGAATAAAGCTCTCTACCCCAACCCTGATGTGAGAGTGAGTGGGGGCAGCACGATATGTTTCTCTATTTCTCATTTAGGGAAATATAATATTCTGCCTTTTTAATATTTCTCAAAATATTTCATTCTTCTAGGAGGGGGCGGGGTGGAATTCAAATTTCTTAACAACTGGTTCTGTGGGTGTGGCCTAATTTGTGGGTGTGGCTTGGTGGTCATGTGACTGGGTGGACGTGGCTTGTATGCAAATATAAATATTTATGTAAATATTGATTTTTTTAATAGAAAAAGAGCAACTTTTATCCAAAAGCAGGCAAAGAAGGCAGGCAGATTGAGTTGCTCACAGAATTACAGATTCACTTAGAGATCTATCTTTCTGCAATCGGCTACCTGAGTCTGTCACATAAAATCTGCTTGCAAGCAAACTCATAAAATTTGCTAGCAAGCAAACTCACAAAATTAACTCACAACACACCATGTATGTAAATATTGATTTTTTTATTAAACAAAAGAGCAACCTTTACCCAAAAGCAGGCAAAGCAGGCAGGTAGATTGAGTTGCTCACAGAATCACAGATTCAGTTAGAGATCTATTTGCAAACCTGAGTCTGCACTGAATTATAGAAGCCTCAGTCCTAAGGAAGGTTCGGCTCTGCTTTTAGAATAGCTAGAAAGCAAGAAATCCAAGGATTTCCTGCTTTCTAGCTAATCTAAATCTCCCAGCAGAGCAGAACAGCTGATGGTCGGGGGAAAAAACGGAAAAATAGCAACTTATCAGACCAGGCAAGTTGGATGGCTCACATGCCAGGTAAGGAGTGAGTGGGTGGGGCCAGCCAGTGGAGCGATTTGCCGGTTCTCCGAACTGCGGACAATCATAACCACACGTGTGTGCAGCGTTTGCAAGAAATAATCAGCTGTGCCGCCTGGACAGCTGACAAGTGCTGCGCGTGGGTGCGCAGCATTTGAAAATCCTTTCCTGCTTTTTCAACCTCAGCTGGGGGCCTTGGTGGCTCAGGCTGTTAATTGCCTGCACTTAAGTTCCAGCTGCCTACAACTGCTGTAGGCTCAATCCCACCAGGCTCAAGGTTGACTCAGCCTTCCATCCTCTCGGGGTAGGTAAATTGAGGACCCAAGATTGTTGGGGGCAATTAGCTGACCTTGTAAAAATGCCGCTTAGTAATAAGCAGGCATATACAATGGAATGAAGGTTATTGCTGAGCACACTGGGTTGTATCCCAAAAATTGTAAGCCGCCCTGAGTCTTCTGAGAAGGGGGCATATAAATGTAATTAAAAAAAAAAAGCTGTGCCACACAAAGCAGCTGAGGAGGGAAAAGCAGGGAATAAAGCACAGCCTAGAGCCCGGGCAGGTGGGTGGACCAAACACCGAACCGGTTCGGTGTCAGCTGCTCTTCGCAGCTTTTGGTTCTATAGAACCAGGCCGAACTGGTAGCATCCCACCCCTGGGAGGGGGGCTTCCCACACATGATAATATTACCTAGGTAGTTTGGGTAATGAAATGTCTGCAACAAAACAATCAATCTCAGAGAACACCAAGGTCCCCTAATTTCCAGATTGTAGGTTTTAATAGTGGCAAGGGCAGGGAAGTGATCCACACCTTTAAAAAGCTTGTGGATTCCTGCTGTTAAATTCAACAGCCCCAGGAATTGGTGAATTCTCCTCTTCCACAAGCTTTAACAGAAGCTATTGGTGGCCCCTAGAAAACCTCCATGTTTTGGCCTCTCTAGACAATAACTCCATTGTGGCTGGCACATAGCACACTTTACAAGGTTGGTTTTCTGTACAAGAAAAGCAATAGTATTATATCTACCACCATCTGCAAAGCCAGAAGACACTAATCAGCATGACAGTATTACCTTTAATCTTATTTTATTACTTTTATGATTTGCACAGTGTCTCTGGGCTGTTGATCAGTTCATGATAAGGAATCTCTTTTTTTCCTTTCAGCAGCATCTTCCAGCATCCCAGAATCAACTGAACAAAAATATAGAATTTTAAAAAAACAATGCCAACAAAAAAAACCTCTTTAAAGAGTTTTAATATGGTCTCTCTCTTTTACCTATTATCCCTTACTTATTACTGCAGTGAGAAATTGCACAAGGCTGGAAGACGGATGGAGGAAAGATGGAGAGAACCACATTCAAATCCTCACACCATCAGAAAGTGCTCCATGTCATGGCTCAAATTAGCCTACCTGACAGGTGGTGTAAAGATGGCAAAAATTAGACCCCGACTTCAAGGGGTTCTTGGTGCTCTCTAAGCTTGGTTGTCTTGTTGCAGACATTTCATTACCAAACTGCGTAACATTATCAAGACTAGTGGGGAGTGGGGTTTGCTCTCAGTTTATATTCTAGTGGCTTACTTTGTCAGCGTTGGTGGGAGTGGCTTTAGGGGGTTCTTTGGTTGGGCTGTTCACTGTTAGTTTGTTTGACAGTTCCTTGATTGGGGTATTGTTTACTTCTTGATTGTTGGTGTTATTCTATGCTTGATTGCCGGTGGGGAGGTGTTTTGGGCTTTTCGTTCCTTTTTTAGCTTGCTGATTCTCTTTTCCACAGTATGTAGATGTTGTTTATGTCTCTTTGTCCATTGATGGACAATTTGTCAGATTGCCAGATTACCAGGAATTTTCTAGCATTTTTGGACTTGGTTTGTTTTAGGATGGTCACAGTTTCCCAGTGGTTAAGTCTGTCCACATGTTGTGAAATTTTTTTTTCATGTCTTCTGACACAACCAAAGACCCAGTGGTGGGATTCAGCCAGTTCTCACCAGTTTACACAAACTGTTAGCTAACTGCTTGTGCAGTTCAGAGAACTGGCTAAAAATAAAGTGAAAGAGAGGTTTTCCCCCCCCTTCTCTCTCCCTTCAGTTAATAGCTCCAGGCAGACAGCCAAGAGCCACTTAGGCTACTTCATTGCAATAACAGCCAACACATGCCTTGAATAAAATCAATAAACAGAAACTGACAGGATTAGGGCAAGGAAACACCCAGGAAACCCATCAATCACCCTTCTAGGGATTGGATTAACCTCTTCCCTTCAGGAAGAAGGACAAGATTACAAACATTTTCTTTATAAAGGGTATTAAGTAACACTTCTGTGATCAGCTGATACTTCCTGGAGTTCCCCAAGACCTTTTATAAATTACTGCATTGTTGGCTACTTCTTGTTTCTTCCTGGGGGGGAGATACAAGAGGGGGCAATGATGCAGCTTGATCATACAGGCTGTGAATTTAATGCATGTGTGGCCCAGCCAGCTGTATTGCTTCTGCAGTGAAGCACCCAATTTAGAACATAGAGAACATAAAATAATAGAGTTGGAAGGGTTAATGGCTTTTGGCAGCATGCCCAGGCTTTCAATAAGAGTGGCTGCTCTTAGTTTCCCTCTCAGCTGGTGCTTTTGCTTTGGGGTTTACTTTTTATAAAAAGGGGAATGGCTGTTTAAAGTTTTCTGCATTGTTTTAGTGGTTCCTGGCAATGTCCTTTTGGGGTCTACTTCCCTCACTCTTTTTGAAAACCTCTAGTGATGGAGCACCCACAACTTAGTCCTAGGTTGCTTCTTTCTTTGTTTAGTTTCCATCCATTGTTTCTTGTTGTGCCTTTTGGTGCTTTGGAAAATAGATGGACCCTCTCATTTTGTAGAAGCCCCTCAACTATTGGAACAGTGCTATTTTATTGTGAGTTGGGGAGATTTTTGGCAAAATTGATTAAATAGAAAAAAGGGCATGGTTGAATTTGCTTTTTAAATCCTGTCAGCACTTCTCTAGATAAAAAGTGAAAGATTATTAAAAAGATCACCAGTATTGTAGAGCTGGGGCATTTTTTGCACTGCCAGTTTGAAACAATCTCAAAATTTCCAATGGAAAGGAGGGCGGATCTGGTGTCGTGGAGGTACAACGTGCGATCTTGATGCTCCAAGATCGCGGTCGATATCTCCGCTGTTGGACGGTCCCACTGGACCTAAACCATCCCGTAGAGACAGTGACAGAGAAGGGCACGTCCTGTTGATCCCAGGGACACCGCAAAGTCCCTGGTAGATCGAGGAGAAGCCCTTTTTGCCGGCGGTGGAGAGGCAGCCATTTAAGCTGCTGAAGATGGGACAGCTCCAGAAGGGAAGAGATTGGAAGAAAGTGTGTCAGTTTGGTGAGATGAATTTCTATTTATTATTTTTTGGAGAGAACACCCTAAAAGACTGAAAGTGAAATTAAAAGTGAAGATAAAAGTGGTCAAGCAGTGAGATTAAGCTAGTTTAAATTGAAGGTTTTTTTTCCTTTTTATTGGAACTTGGAATCTGGCAAAGCTTCTTAATTTTAAACTGGACTGGGCTTTTTAAATTATTTATTTATTTATTTATTTGGATTTCTAGGCTGCCCCATCTCCCGAAGGACTCGGGGCGGCGTACAACCATATAAAAACAATACAATACAAATATCACAACAGTTAAAAACTAACAAGAAACCCAATCAAGATTAAAATCATAAGACAAATCAACAAAACTCCCATCCCCACCCCTTAGTCCAGGTTGACAAGTTGGAATAACCATGTCTTCAAGCCACGATGGAAGGAGCGGAGGTCAGGGGCGTCCAGCTCAGGGGGCAGTTGGTTCCATAGGGTGGGTGCTCCCACAGAGAAGGCCCTACCCCTGGGGGTCACCAGCCGACATTGGCTGATGGTACCCCAAGGAGGCCCTGTCTGTGAGAGTGCACGGGATGTTGGGAGGCCGTTGCTGGCAGCAGAGTCTCCTGCAAGTATCCCGGTCCTAAGCCATGAAGGGCTTTGTAGGTTAATACCAACACCTTGAATCTCACCCAGAGGGCAACTGGTAACCAATGCAGCTCGTGCAGGAGGGGTGTAACATGGGAGTATTGGGACACTCCCATCACAACCCACGCCGCCGCATTCTGGACCAATTGAAGCCTCCGGGTGGTCCTCAAGGGCAGCCCCATGTAAAGAACATTGCAGTAGTCCAGCCGAAGTAACAAGCATGAGTGACCGCGAGGGCATCTCGATCCAGATAGGGGCGCAACTGGTGCACCAGGCGAACCTGGGCAAATGCCCCCCTGGGCACAGCTCCCACCTGCTCCTCCAAACTGAGCCGTGCATCCAGGAGGACACCCAAGTTGCGGGCCCTATCTATGGGGGGCAACACCTCTCGCCCCATATTTAAAGATGGAATAGCCTTACTGGAACGAGATGCCGGTACATACAGCCACTTGGTCTTGGCTGGGTTGAGTTGGAGCCTGTTCCTCCCCATCCAGGCCTGCATTGCCTTCAGGCACCGCGACATCACATCGAGGGCATCACGGGGCTGGTTAGGGGTGGAGATAAAAAGCTGGGTATCATCAGCATATTGATGGTACCTCACCCCAAAACCACAGATGATCTCACCCAGCAGCTTCATATAGATGCTGAACAGGAGGGGCGAGAGAACCGACCCCTGAGGCGACCCACAATGGAGGGGCCTTGGGGTTGAAGTCTGCCCCCTGCCAACACCATCTGCGTCCGGCCCGAGAGGTAGGAGGAGAACCACCGCAAAACAGTGCCCCCCACTCCCAACCCCCCGAGACGTCGCAGTAGGATACCATGGTCGATGGTATCAAAAGCCGCCGAGAGATCTAACAGGACTAGGACAGAGGAATAACCCCTGTCCTGTGCCCTCCAGAGATCATCCACCAGGGTGACCAACACAATTTTTTATGTTCTTTAATAATTTTTTTGAAAGTCTGTTTTGACTAAGACTCTTCTATTTTATTAAAAGAAAAGACTTTATTTTTTTTTCTTTTCATTCCTGGTTTTGGATTTATGAGAGGAAGTGAAAGTGAAGGAAAATAAGTAGCACTGCCATCTAGAGGCTTGGATATTTTGTTTTCTTTTCTTTCTTACTTGTTTGTGTATTGGTGTTACATTCAAGGACTCTGAGCTTTTTACTGAAAAAGATAGTGGGATGAGCATGGCAGATTGTTTATACAGGTGCTGTTTTGTGAAACTATTGATAGCGGGAGTCTGGAGTTGAAGTTGAAAGAAAGAAGATTGAAGTGACCTTGAAATTACTGGAACTGGAAAGTTCGATTTGATTTACCAAACAGCCTTGGATTTTTAGTGGCAGTGGCTTGCTTTTTGTTTGAAGAATTGTTTGATTTTTTTTTCACTTCCCCTCTGACTGGATTTTTATGTTTGAATTTTAGCCTTTTAACCCAGGAACTAGATTATATTTTTGCTCTCTCTACTCCTTTTGTTTCCTTTTTATATTAAGGGAAATACATAGACTTATTTTTTTCCCTTTACCTTTTTTTTTAATTTCTATTTTTTTTACCTTCTTCTCTTTTTATATTTTTTCCTCCTTTTTATTTTTGCATATAATTGGAATCAATTGGATTAAGGTATACAAGTGCCTTAAGATTTTTTTTCCCTCCTTTTTTATTTTTCTTTTTATATGTTTTATTGGGGTAGCAGTTGTCTGCTCTTGTTTCTTTTTTCTGTCTTTTCTTTTTTTAATTGCTATAAAATGAGTAGAAAGACGACAGCTCCAGTTTCTTCAATACCAACTGCATCCTCTTCACCATCTGGAGGACAACAATACAGATGATGTTGCAACAGGAGAAGGAGAAGGAAGTGACACTGCAGATGATTATGCAAGGAATCCAAAAAATTGAAAAGAGAATGGAGAATATTGAACAAAGAACTGAAAAGACAGATGAGAAAGTTGAGAATATTCAACAGATGATGATGAAATATGAGGACAGATTTTAAAAAATTGAAGAACAAGATGTACAAAGAGATAAGAAGATTGGAGATATTGATACCTGACTGAGCGAAGTTGAAAAGGGCAGGATTGGTCCATTAGGATGGGAAATCGATAGGTCAGAATTCTACTTGAGATTCCAAAATGTAGAAGAAGAAAAGGGTGAAAACCTTGCTGAAATAATGATGGAAATACTGGCAGAAGCATTAGAGATAACTAAAGAGAAAATGATGGATGGGATGGATGAAGTGTTCCGTAATTAATGAGCAACTGGATTATAAAACACAGAAATCAACAAAGAACATTAGAAAGACATTACCAAAATCCTTTTTTTGAATGATAGAGGAAACAAATTTAAAAGATGCATGGAGAGAGAAATGTGGAAAATAAACAATATACTTTTTATTCAAATAGACATGCATCATGGTCTAGAATAGATATGATATGGATGTCAACAGAATTACTTTCTAATATACAAGAAATTGAAATTGAAACAAGTACTTGGGCAGATCATAATCCAATGACAGTTACTTGGAAAGGACAAAAGAGGAGATTTAGATGGACTTTAAATAATACAATATAAAAGGAAAAAAATTTAAGCAGAAAATTGAGAGAGAATTGGTTTTCTTTTTTAAAGAAAATAAAAAAGAGGATACATCTTTACAGAATCTCTGGGACACGATGAAGGCCTACACAAGAGATTTGATAATAGAATATACAAAGAAAAGAAATATAAAACAGAAAAAGACTTTCAAAATACTGGAAGACGACTATAAGAGACTGGAAAAAGAATTACAGAAATTTCCGGAAAAAAAAGACATCAAAATTAAAATGGACATAACTAACCATAAAATGGAATTAATGGAAAAAGAGGAACTAGCACAAAAAATTAAAAATGCTAAACAGAATTACTTTGAAGATGCAAACAAACCAGGCAGATGGCTAGCTTATAAACTGAGAAAGGAAAGAGAATCAAGAAGGATTAATCAATTAATGGATGAAGAAGGACATGTTTGTTATGGAAGTGATGAGAAGAAAAAAATTATACAAGATTATTATGGAAAACTGTATTATCAAGAGAATATTCAAGAAGAAAAAATTAAGCAATATTTACAGAAAGCGAAATTGCCACAGATACCTAAAGACATTGAAACAATGTTAGAAGGGAATATAACGATGATGGAACTAACAGAAGCCTTAAAGAAACAAAATGTTGGGAAAGCACCAGGTTCAGATGGATTGCCAGCGGAATTTTATAAGACCTTTCAGGAAATACTGAATCTTCAATTATTAGAAGTTATGAAGTTATGTCAAAGAAGAGAATACCCAAAACATGGTCAGAAGCATATATTACACTTATACCGAAGGAAGACACAGATCAACAGCAAGTCAAAAACTATAGACCTATTTCCCTATTAAATTCAGATTATAAAATTTTGGCTTCAATTTTGGCAGAAAGATTGAAAAGATATTTAAATAATTTCATTCACGTTGATCAAAATGGATTTCTGCCAAAGAGACAAATTAAAGATAATATGAGAATAATTCTGGATACTTTGGAATATTATGAGGCACATCCTGAAAAGCAAATGGCTTTGATGTTTTTAGATGCTCAAAAAGCCTTTGATAATGTGAGTTGGCGATTTATGTTATTGCAATTGGTACAAATGGGCTTTGGTAAAAAATTTATTCAAGCCATTGAAACGATATACCATAAACAAACTGTAAAGGTTATGATAAATAGAGAATTAACAGAGTCTATAGATATAGTTACTATGGTGGCAGCATAGTGACTTGTTTATTGGATTCTAACTGTCGGCAGCTGTGAGAGAGCTGCTGACTGCGGCCTTTTCCTGTTTATTGCCACAGTCTGTCTCTTTCATTGTATTCCATTCTTACAATGTTTTCCATCGTACCAACTACCTCCGTTACTGTCTGAGTTGTATAAGTTATGCTTGTCTACTCCCTATTAGATTCTGGGCCCTCGGACGGTTCCCAGTCTATGGAATGGCCCTATGCGCTATCAAAAGCTTACCTTAATGATGGATCTTGGGATCCCGAGAGGTGGCATGTTGCGACTAGTGGGCCAAATTCTAAGCTTAGAAGGAAGGAAACTTCTTAAATTTTTAACTTGTTGTCTTAAGGGGTTAGGGAGAGGGGTTAATGGGTCTTTTTGCAGCCCGGTTCGTGGCGGGGAGCGGGGATGGGGGCGGGGGCTCTGGGGGTTGAGGTGGGGGCCGCGATTCCCAGGGTGGTTGGAGTCGGCAGCAGACGTCGAGGCATAGGGCCGTATCATATGTTGGGAGTGCGCACCGCCATCTTTGTCGGTTGCTCGCTCCGACCTATGGCCTCCTCCCTGGGGAGCTCGGGAACGGGACCCCTGGGCTTAGGCTGGTGTACTTTAATGCCAGGTCCGTGGCTAATAAATCTACCCTCCTCCATGAGATTATTGAGGAGGAGGCTGCGGACCTGGCTTGTATCACGAGACCTGGTTGGGCCCAGAGGGTGGTGTCCCTCTGGTTGAATTATGCCCTCCAGGTTTTGGGTTGTGCACCCGCGGGCCCAGGGAAGGGGTGGTGGGGTGGCTGTGGTTATTAGGGAGACCTTGCTTCCAAGGGAGGTCACTATCCCAGAGATAGGCGGAAGTGAGACCCTTCTCCTGAAGTGGGGGCCTAATGGTCAGGTGGGCTTGCTGCTCACATACCTCTCTCCCAGCTGTGTGACAGCAGCCCTGCCGGGACTTCTTGGCGTCCTCTCGGGGTGGCGGTGGAGTTCCCAGGCCTTATAGTCCTGGGGGACTTTAACCTGCCTTCCCTGGGGGGGTATGTCAGGATTGGCCCAGGAATTCATGACTTCTATGGAAGCCATGGGCCTGACCCAATTAATTCATGGCCCCACTCATGAGGGGGAACACTCTAGACCTAGTTTTTGTCTCTGAGTGGTGGCGTAGTGACAGAGGGCAACCTGCTCATACGGGTCTGCCCGTTCCATGGTCTGATCACTATCTCCTGTGGCTGGTTTTCCAAAAGGCCGCCCCCCACTGCTGGGACAGGGAGCCACTTAGATGGTTCCGCCCCAGGCGCCTTATGGACCCTGAGCGGTTCCAGGCGGAACTGGGGCCTTTTCCCTCTTCCCTTGCTCACAGCTCTGTTGAGGATCTGACAGCTTGGCAGCGGGCCGCATCGGAGGCCCTCGACAGGGTTGTCCCCATGCGTCCCCTCACACGCCGCGGATGGCTCCTTGGCACTCAGAGGAGCTCTGGGAGATGAAACGCCATCAGAGGGGCTTAGAGAGCAGGTGGAGGGCCACCCGCTCTCAGCTCGATCGAACCCAGTTAAGAGCCCATATTAGGACTTACCTGGGAGCTATGAGGGTGGCGAGAAGGTCTTATCTCTCCACCTTCATAGCGTCCACAGATAACCGCCCAGCCGCCCTGTTCCGGGTTACGCGCTCTCTCCTTTGTCCTGGGAGGGGCGGATCCTCTGGAAGGGCTGAGGAATTTGGTCAATATCTGTCGGATAAGATCGTTTGGGCGGGTTGTCCACTGATTTGCAGTGGTCTGAGGCGGGATACAGGTAGTCTGGCCAGTACGTTCTGGGATGAGTTCGATCCTGTTTCCGAGGATGAAGTGGGCGGGATTATGCGCGCCTGAGTTCCACCACATGTTTGTTGGACCCGTGCCCTTCCTGGCTGTCTTATGCCGCCAGGGAGGTCACTCTGGTTGGATCCGGGCAGTTGTCACCTTGCTAAGGGAGGTGTTTTCCCTCCGCCCTGAAGGAGGCGGTGGTGAGACCTCCTGAAGAAGCCTGCCCTGGATCCGACCGTGTTAGATAACTTTCGTCCAGTCTCCAACCTTCGCTTTTGGCGAAGGTTGTTGAAATGTGGTGGCCAGGCAATTTCCGCTTTTCCTGGATGAAGCGGACTACCTGGATCCGTGCCAATCGGGCTTCCGGCCTGGTTTCAGCACGGAGGCGGCATTGGTCGCACTGATGGATGATCTCTGGAGGGCGCGGGACAGGGGTTTTCCTCTGTCCTGGTCCTATTAGACCTCTCAGCGGCTTTCGATACCATCGACCATGGTATCCTTTGCGGCGCCTTGCGGGGCTGGGGTGGGGGCACTGTTTTTGGTGGCTCTCCTCCACTGCGGTTGCAATCGGTGTTGGCAGGGGGCAGAGGTCGGCCCGAGGCACTCACTTGTGGGGTCCCTCAGGGTCGTCCTCTCCCCTTTTATTTAATATCTACATGAAACGCTGGGTGAGATCATTAGTGGTTTTGGGGTGAGGTATCATCAATATGCTGATGATACACAGCTATATATCTCCACCCCAAACCAGATCAGTGATGCCCTCTCCGTGATGACTCGCTGTCTGGATGCGTGCGGATCTGGATGGGCGGAAACATGCTTCAACTCAACCCGGCCAAGACTGAGTGGCTGTACATACCGGCATCGCGGTCCAGTTTGGAATGTCCATCGTTGACCATAGGGGAGTGGGCTGCCCCTGTGGATAGGGCAAGGAACCTGGGGGTCCTCCTGGATGCGGCCCGGTTGGAGGAGCAGGTGGGAGCCGTCACCAGGGGCTTTTGCCCAGGTCCGGCTGGTTCGCCAGCTTCGCCCGTTTCTGGACCGCGATGCCCTGCGTGCGGTCACTCATGCCCTTGTTGCCAGACTCGACTACTGCAACGCTCTCTATCTAGGACTGCCCTTGCATACCATCCGGAGATTGCAGCTGGTGCAAAATCGGCGGCCTGGTGGTGATGGGAGTTCCCGGTTCTCCCATGTTGCCCCCCTCCTGCGCTGCCTGCATTGGTTGCCGGTTGCGCTCGGGTGATTCAAGGTTTTAACCTTAACATACAAAGTCCTTCATGACATGGGTCCTTATTATTTAAGGGAGCTGCCGACATCGAACACTAACGCCCTGTGCGAACCCACAGACAGGGGCTCCTTGGGGTCCCGTCGGCCCGGCTGGCGGTCCCCGACGACGGCCTACTCTGTCATGACCCCTGACCTCTGGAATCAACTTCCCTGGAGCTCCGCCTGGCCCTGACCTCCGCACTTTCCGTCGCGACCTGAAGACCTGGTTGTTTAATCAACCCGGCTGTGACCCTGGGGTGGGGTGGTTTTAGAGTTTTAATTCTGGGATTTTAGTATTAATTCGGCTTGATTTGTTTAATCTGGTTTTATCTAATTTATTGTTGTGTTGTTACTTTGTAAGCTGCCCGAGTCCTTTGGAGAGGAGCGACATATAAGTCGAATTAATAAATAAATAAATAAATAAATATAAAAAGAGGACTAGACAAGGTTGTCCACTGTGCTACTCTGCTGTTTGTGTTAACATTGGCGTTGAATAGAATATTAGAGAAGAAAAAGAAATAAAAGGAATGTAAATCAAAAAGGAAGAGTATAAATTGCAAGCTTTTGCAGATGACCTGGTATTTATATTAGAGGACCCATTGGAAACAGCACCTAAATTAATAGAAAAGATAGAAGAGTATGGAAAAGTAGCAGGTTTGAAAATAAACAAGGATAAAACAAAGATATTAACAAAGTACATGTTAGCAAGATGAAAGAAGGAGTTGGAGGAAGTTTTAGAAATCCAGGTCACAAATAAGGTTAAGTATATATGTTACACCAAGATGTAGTACATTGAAGGAAGATAACTATCTTAAACTCAAACAGCAGATCATGACAGATTTGGCAAAATGGGAAAATTTACAATTATCATTAATTGGGAGAATATCTACAGTTAAGATGAATGAATTGCCTAGAATTTTATACTTATTCAGACAATTCAAGGTGAACTAGGGAAAGAGTTTTGAAGACTTAAATAAAATTGTATTGAAATACATTTGGCGGATAAGCGAGAATAAAACTTAAACTGTTACAAAGATGCAAGAATAAAGAGGAGGGGTTTGCCTTGCCCAGTGGGAATTATATTACCAGGCAACAAATTTGATGGTAGGTAAGGAATGGATAACATTAAAGACAGTAAATTATTGACTGAAGGTGCGACCTGCTGTTGGGATAGCATGCTTTCCTCTGGTATAAGGGAACTAAAAACACAGGGGTATTTTAGAAGTCATATATTCGAGAGGCATTGCTTTTAAGAACTGGGAGAAGATAAAAAGCAATGTACTTAAAATTCCATTATGGATATCTACCATTGAGCTTTTTCTTGTCCAATAATATATAAAAGGAACAAACAGTTAGATACAGTGAGATATTGAATGAAAGGAGTGAACTTAAATCTATCTACTAGCGCTTGGAAGAACAAGGTATAAAAAAATGAATTGGTTTCATTTGCAAATGCAATCTAGATTTGATGAAGATATTAGAATTAGAAGTTATTTATGATAAGTTGACTGATTTAGATAAAATCTTGATAGTACTGATGAAAATGCAATTAAAAACTTTATGAACATTTGTAGAATTTAAATTGGAGGAGGAGCAAGTTAAAGAAATGATGATTGCTTGGGGAAAAATTTTGGATCTGGGATTGATTTGAAATGCTTAAAAATTATGGTCATAAAGTATAAAATGACAATGTCAACTGCTTATAAAGAAAATTTGTATAAGATGTTTTACAGGTGGCACTTACCCCCGACAAAGTGCGAGATGTTTAGGATCATCGGATAAATGTTGGAAATAAGATACCTGGTTAAGTATTACCATATGGTGGACTTAGCCGATGCATAAAAGATATTGGACTAAAATCCCTGCGATGGTTGGAAAAAATGATCAGCTCTTTTACAGGTGAAACTCGAAAAATTAGAATATCGTGCAAAAGTTCATTTATTTCAGTAATGCAACTTAAAAGGTGAAACTAATATATGAGATAGACTCATTACATGCAAAGCAAGATAGTTCAAGCCATGATTTGTCATAATTGTGATGATTATGGCTTACAGCTCATGAAAACCCCAAATCCACAATCTCAGAAAATTAGAATATTACATGCAATCAATAAAACAAGGATTGTACATAGAACAATATCGGACCTCTGAAAAGTATAAGCATGCATATGTACTCAGTACTTGGTTTGGGCCTTTTGCAGCAATTACTGCCTCAATGCGTGGCATGGAAGCTATCAGCCTGTGGCACTGCTGAGGTGTTATGGAAGACCAGGATGCTTCAATAGCGGCCTTCAGCTCTTCTGCATTGTTGGTCTCATGTCTCTCATCTTTCTCTTGGCAATGCCCCATAGATTCTCTATGGGGTTCAGGTCAGCGAGTTTGCTGGCCAATCAAGCACAGTAATCCCACGGTCATTGAACCAGGTTTTGGTGCTTTTGGCAGTGTGGGCAGGTGCCAAGTCCTGCTGGAAAATGAAGTCAGCATCCCCATAAAGCTCATCTGGAAGGAAGCATGAAGTGCTCCAAAATCTCCTGGTAGATGGCTGCATTGACCCTGGACTTAATGAAGCACAGTGGACCAACACCAGCAGATGACATGGCTCCCCAAATCAACACAGACTGTGGAAACTTCACACTGGACTTCAAGCATCTTGCAGTGTGTGCCTCTCCATTCTTCCTCCAGACTCTGGGTCCTTGGTTTCCAAATGAGATGCAAAGTTGCTCTCATCAGAAAAGAGGACTTTGGACCACTGAGCAACAGACCAGGTCTGTTTTCTTTAGCCCAGGTAAGACGCTTCTGATTGTTTGTTGTTCAGGGCTTGACAAGAGGAATCGACATTTGAAGCCCATGTCCAGGATCCGTCTGTGTGTGGTGGCTCTTGATGCACTGACTCCAGCCTCAGTCCACTCCTTGTGAAAGTCCCCAACACTTTTGAATGGCCTTTTCCTGACAATCCTCTCCAGGCTGCGGTCATCCCTGCTGCTTGTGCACCTTTTTCTTCCACACTTTTCCCTTCCACATAACTTTCTATTAATGTGCTTTGATACAGCACTTTGGGAACATCCAACTTCTTTTGCAATTACCTTTTGAGGCTTTCCCTCCTTATGGAGGGTGTCAATGATGGTTTTCTGCACAACTGTCAGGTCAGCAGTCTTTCCCATGATTGTGATTCCTACTGAACCAGACTGAGAGACCATTTAAAGGCTCAGGAACCCTTTGCAGGTGTTATGGCTTAATTAGCTGATTAGAGTGGGACACTTTGAGCCTAGAATATTGCACCTTTTCACAATATTCTAATTTTCTGAGATTGTGGATTTGGGGTTTTCATGAGCTGTAAGCCATAATCATCACAATTATGACAAATCACGGCTTGAACTATCTTGCTTTGCATGTAATGAGTCTATCTCATATATTAGTTTCACCTTTTAAGTTGCATTACTGAAATAAATGAACTTTTGCACGATATTCTAATTTTTGAGTTTCACCTGTA
>SOZL01000318.1:0-19265 GCA_009733165.1 Naja naja | reverse complement strand
TGTAAAGCATGCCTGGCCTGCTCTTGAGTTGCCATAGGCAGGAGGCGGAAGAACTGATGGAAAAGCTCAGTTGTTATGACCAGAAGCACATTCCACGCATCGCTTTCTCCAGATTGTATCCCAGGTTACTAGAGCAAACCGGAGAGGTGTGTTTTCTAAAGCCTGCCAAAGTGCTCTGTTGGAGAATGTGATTTATGGAAAACCCTGGGAGGAGGGGGGAAACAGGGTCATAGGTGGGCAGTAAATTACGTGGGACAGAGCCAACTACACTTGGGAAAGTGCCGACATGTTGCTCCTAATAAATAATTGGATTTCTTTTGAAACTTGGCTCGAGGCTCATGAATTAATTAGGGCATCCGTCAGAACCCTGACACAGAGGACAATGATAGATTGTGCCAATTGTTTTCCTAGTCATTTCCGCATCTGGCTTATTAGCCAGGATGGCCAGAATGATGGTGATGGTTCTGGCCAAGACATAGGAAATAAGATAGAGAAAATGATGTCAAACACAGTTTGCCTGAAAAAGCAAATAACTTCCCAAGATCAATCAATAAAAAGTGGGAAGTAGAGAAGACAAAGCAGGAGAGAGGAGAGAAGGATGCATGTGATATTTTTACTGTTGGCTTTGACAGTGGGGGTGTCCCAGTGCAGACTGAAAGTCATTGCCACTAAAATGAGGAATGCCAAAAAGAAAAAAATAAAGGAAGTCAGAATGATTCCCAAGTTTTCATCAAAGTTTAACTAGGTGAAATATTTGGGAAAGAAGTCGTTCTTTTTTGCATCAGAATAGTAAAATGCTAGGCATCTCTCACATTGGTCTGCATCTGAAATAGATGAAGACAACTTTGTCATTTCTTAATATATAGGATGTCATGGGGTTCTTGGTGCTCTCTGAGTTTGGCTGTTTTCTTGCATTCATTATCTAACTAGGTCAAATCATTCCGAGTAAGGAGTGGGAGTAGTATGTAGTACATACCAAATTTTGACTATGGTTTAGCCCTGCCCCTTTTGTGACATTTTTGCTTATGGTGTAGCCCTGCCCATTTTGTGATGTCACTCTTACCTTGGAGGACTATGACATGATAACCCTACCCCCCATTACCCACAAACCCTTTTTACCGGAAGTACTGTAACATCATTGTGAGCCACCCTCCCTTGCCCCATAATCCTTCTCACCCAGTAGTACTGAGACATCACCACACACTGCCCCACTCTGGCCCACAGGGCCTTTCACCCAGAAGTGCTGTAACAGCAAACACACCATACCTCCCTGTCCCACAATACCTTTCATCTTGAAGTATTGTGACATATTAATTATGCACTGGAGGTCCTTGTTGTGGTCCGCTGGTGGCCTGTGGAGCTGGAATTACAGTCTGACAGTGGGGAGGAACATGGGCCAGTATGGGAGTCTGGGGAAGGCTTGGACGAGGGATCTGCATCCAACACAGAGATGGGGCCAGGGCCATCTGAGAGTTATGTGCAGACTCTGGAGCCTCCAGAATCTGACATCAGCGAGGCAGAGGAACAGGGGGAGCCAGATCTCAATGCGTGCTTGCGCAGAGCTGCCAGAAGGCAAGACAAAAGGGATGACTTGGGAGTAAGGCTTGGAGATGATTGGCTCCTCCCATAAGACATAAAGGAGGAGCAAATATGGCTGACAGCACACTGTAAGGCGATAAAGGAGAATAACTGACCTCCTGGGGGGGGTCTGATTGTTTTAACTTTGGGGTTTTAAATTTTATTTGGCTTGTATCTTGTTTAATATGCTTTTTAGGTAACTTATTTATTGTTGTGTTTTAGCTGTGAGCTGCCCCAAGTCCTTTTGGAGAGGGGGCGGCATACAAGTCGAATAAATAAATAAATAAATAAATAAATAAATAAATAACTATAATAAGCTACGCATGATCTGGAAGTTCCTGGATCGCCGTAGATATCTTCTCCGCTGGATGGTCCTTTTGGGCCTAAACCATCCCGAAGAGACGGTGAAGGTAAAGCACGCCCTGTTGATCCCAGGGACATCGCAAAGTCCCTGATTGATCCAGGAGAAGCTCTTTTTGCCGGTGGAAAAGAGGCGGCCATTAAGCTGCTGAAGCTGGAACAGCTCCAAAAGAATGGCAAGACTGGAAGAAAGTGTGTCGGTTTGGTGAGAGGTCTTTTCTATTTACTTATTCTTGAAGAGAACACCCTAAAAGTTTGAAAATGGACTTAAAAGTAAAGAGAACAGTTCATAAGCGGCGAGATTAAGTTTTTTTAAAAAAGATTGATGGTCTTTTTTCTTCCTTTTTTTTTGAACTCGTAATTTGACTAAGCTTTTAACTTTAAAATGGACTGGTTTTTTTCCCCATTTAAATAGCTTTCTGCTTTGAAGGTATTTTTTCCTTTTTCTTTGTTTATTCTTTTTTAGAAAAGAGGGAAATTTCATTGTGGCTTTTTTTTTTTGCTCTTAAAGGAGGAGGAAAGTGAAAGCACTACCATTTAGAGGCTTGGATATATTGTTTCCTTTCTTCTTCTATTTATGTATGTGTGCTATACTCAAGGACTCAGAGTTTCTCCCTGAAAGAGATAGTGGGGTGAGCATGACAGACTGTTTACACAGGTGCTCATCTGTGAACTGTTGATAGTGGAGTTTGGACTTGGAGTTGAAAGAAAGAAGATTGAAGTGACCTTGAAAATATTTGCACTGGAAAGTCTAACTTGATATATTAAAAAGCCTGGGATATTTGGTGGCAGTAGCTTTTTTCCTTTTTCTAGAATTTGTGGTTACTCTTTTTTTTCCCACTCCCCCCCCCCAATTGACTTTTCATGGTTTGGATTTAGCATTTATATTCAGGAACTAGACTATATATTTTTTAAAAAAATTTCCTTCTCTTTTTTCCCCCAAATAAGAATTGTTTTTTTCTTCTTTCTTTTTTTTCTTTTGGCTTGTTTTCCTCTTTTTCCTCCCCACCTTCCCCCTTTTTGGCATATTATTGCAACCAATTGGGTTAGAGCATACAAGTGCCCAAAGATTTCTCTTCCTCTTTTATTTTTTGAAGTGGGAGCCATCTGTCTTTGCCTTTTGTGGTTTTTCTCTTTTTTTCATCCCTTTTCCATTTTTGCACATAATTGGATTAAGGTATACAAGAACCTGAAGATTTTCTTTTTATTTTTAAATTTCTATTTTTCTCCTCTTTTTGTCTCCTTATCCTTATTCTTATTATTGTTGGATTGGCCTTTGTTTTTGGAGCTTTTTTATTAGAAAATAATTATAAAATGAGTAGAAAAGTAACAGCTCCAGTTTCTCAACTAACAACTCCCTCTTCCTCACCATCTGGGGGACAACGATCAATACAGGCGATGTTGCAACAGGAGAAGGAAAAAGAGAAGGAAGATACACTACAGAAGATTTTGCAAGGAATTCAAAACTTACAGGTAAAAACAGATAATATTGAAAAGAGCATAGAGAATATTCATCAGAAAATTGAAGAGACAGATGAAAAAGTGGAGAATATTCAGCAGAAAATTGAAAGACAGATGAGAAAGTGGAAAATATCCAACAGATGATGACGAAGTATGAGGAAAGAATTAAGAAAATTGAAGAACAAGAAGAACAAAGAGACAAGGAAATTGGAAATATTAATACTAGATTGAGCGAAGTTGAAAAAGACAGGATTGAATCATTGAGAGGAGAGATAGACAGGTCAGAATTCTACCTGATATTTCAAAACGTGGAGGAAGAAAAGGGTGAAAATCTTGTTGAAAAAATGACAGAAATACTGGCAGAAGCATTAGAGATAACGGAAGAGAAAATGATGGATGGAATGGATGAAGTGTTTCGCGTGTTTACACAAGATATGCAATGAGGAACAAGTTACCAAGAGAAGTTCATGTTAGATTTACTAAGAAAATTATTAAAACACAAATATTGCAAATGGCAAGAGAGAAGATGTTAAAATATAAAGATAAAAAAATTGTGGTGTTGAAACAGGTACCAAGAAGAGTAAGAGAGACGAGAAGAGAATATCTTTTCCTAACTAAAGAATTGATTAAAAGAGGAGTAAATTATAGATGGCTGATACCAGAAGGTCTCCTGTTTACCTGGCGGGAACAAAGACACAGAATTGACATGGTTGAAAAGGTGGAATTATTTTACTATGAATACATTAGAGGAAAGGAGGAAGACATAAGAAAATTTATTTATTTATTTATTAATTCGACTTGTATGCCGCCCCCTCTCCAAAAGGACTCAGGGTGGCTCACAGATAAAAACAATACAATAAATTAAGTTAACTAAAATAGAATTAAATTACAGCAAGCCGAATTAAACTAAAAATCCCATAATACATATAAAACCCTTCCCACAAGGAGTCAGCACAGCCCAGCCTGTTCAAACAGCCAAGTTTTTAGGTCGCGATGGAAGGTGCGGAGATCAGGGGCCAGGCGGAGCCCCAGAGGCAGTTGGTTCCAGAGAGCGGGAGCCGCTACAGAGTAGGTCCTTCCCCGACACCGCCAGCCTGACACTGGTCGCAGACGGCACCCTGAGAAGTCCCTGCCTGTGCTTGTACAGGGCGGTTGGTATTCGATGCCGGCAGTAGACGCTCCCGTAAATAACCTGGACCCATGTCTTGTAGGACTTTGAATGTTAATACTAAGACCTTGAATCTCATCCGAGGGCAACCGTAGCCAATGCAGCTCGCGAGGAGGGGTGTAACATGGGAGTACTGGGACGCCCCATCACAACCCACGCAGCCGCATTCTGCACCAGTTGAAGCCTCCGGATGGTATGCAAGGGCAGTCCTAAATAGAGAGCATTGCAGTAGTCGAGCCGGGAGGTAACAAGTGCCTGAGTGACAGTGCGCAGGGCATCTCGGTCCAGATAAGGGCACAGCTGGTGAACCAGCCGAACCTGGGCAAATGCCCCCTGGCCACGGCCCCTACCTGCTCCTCCATCCTGAGCCGTGAATCCAGGAGGACACCCAAGTTCCATGCCCTGTCCACGGGGGGCAACACCTCTCCCCCCATGACCAAAGATGGAATCTCCTGACTGGACCGAGATGTCAGTATGCACAGCCACTCTGTCTTGGCCGGATTGAGCCGAAGCATGTTCCTGTCCATCCAGATCCGTACCGCATCCAGACAACGGGACATCACGGAGAGGGCATCACTGATGTGGCCTGGGGTGGAGATGTACAACTGCGTATCATCAGCGTACTGATGATACTTCACCCCAAAGCCACGGATGATCTCGCCCAGCGGCTTCATATAGATGTTGAACAGGAGGGGCGAGAGAACCGACCCCTGAGGGACCCCACAAGTGAGAGCCCTCGGCGCCGACCTCTGCCCCCTGCCAACACCGATGCGAACGCCCCGAGAGGAAGGAGGAGAACCACTGCAATACAGTGCCTCCCACTCCCAACCCCCGAGATGCCGCAACAGGATACCATGGTCGATGGTATCGAAAGCCGCTGAGAGATCTAACAGGACCAGGACAGAGGAAAAACCCCTGTCCCGAGCCCTCAGGAGATCATCCCAGTGCGACCAATGCCTCCGTGCTATACCCGGGCCGGAAGCCCGATTGGTATGGATCTAGGTAGTCTGCTTCCTCCAGGAAAAGCGGAAACTGCTGAGCCACCACACTCTCAACAACCTTCGCTAAAAAGCAAAGGTTGGAGACTGGACGAAAGTTGTTCAATTCGGCTGGGTCCAGGGCAGGCTTCTTCAGGAGGGGCCGCACCACTGCCTCTTTAAGGGCGGCAGGGAAGGCACCCTCCCTTAATGAAGCATTGACCACTGCCCGAGCCAGCCGCTCGTGACCTCCCTGGAGGCATAAACCAACCAGGAAGGGCACGGGTCCAACAAACATGTGGTGGAACTCAGTCGTCGCATGATCCTGTCCACTTCATCCTCAGAAACAGGATCGAACTCAGTCCAGATTACATTGGCCAGACCATCTGCACCCCCAGGGTCAGGCCCCTGCACGTTAGAGTCCAGCCCTTCCCGGATCCAAGCGATCTTATCCTGCAGGTATAACCCAAATTCCTCAGCTCTGCCCTGCAAGGGATCCATCACAGCCCCTGGATGTAAAAGGGAGCGGGTGACCCCGAACAGGGCGGCTGAGCGGTTACCTGTGGATGCTATGAGATCGGAGAAGTAAACCCTCCTCGCCGCTCTCACAGCTACCAGGTAAGTCCTAATATAGGCTCTCAGCTGGGCTTGGTCGGAACCGGAGCGGGTCGACCTCCATCTGCTCTCTAAAGCCCTTCTCCGACGCTTCATCTCCCGGAGCTCCCCTGTATACCAGGGATCAAAGAAGAGTCTTTGATCGAATTTCAAAAGGAGTGTATAGCAGTAATTGAAAAAGAAAAAGAAGAAGGTGCAGTAGGCAGGGTGCCCAGAGAACAAAGAGAAGTAAGATCTACCAGAGCAATAAATCCCTCTTATAAAGTCTAAAATGATTACGATGAACATAAATGGACTTAATTCAATTATCAGAAGAAGGAAAGTATTTCACAAATTAGAGAAATTAAAATTTGATATAATTTGTTTGCAAGAAGTACATATTAAAAAACAGCATGAATATATATTGAAACAAAAAAAGTTAGGGAAATTGTTTACTTCATTGGCACAATGTAAAAAAGAGGTGTGGTTCTATATATTAGAGACACAATTTCAGCTGAACTAATCCATACAGATGATGACGGAAGAATT
Source organism: Naja naja (assembly GCA_009733165.1). Lineage (NCBI taxonomy): Eukaryota > Metazoa > Chordata > Lepidosauria > Squamata > Elapidae > Naja > Naja naja. The sequence goes on along the minus strand of SOZL01000318.1, from coordinate 12,578 downwards.
TTAATGGTGGAAATAATGGACAATAATATTAAAACACTTTTAATAGCAATATATGCTCCAAATGATAATCAAGAAGAATTTTACAATAAACTGTACAAAAAAAATAATTGAATTGGATTATGTTAATTTATGTATGATGGGAGATTTTAATGGAATATTTAATGAACAGTTGGATTATAAAACACAGAAAGCAACAAAGAAAGCTAGAAAGAAACTACCAAAATCTTTCCTTCAAATGATAGAAGAAATAAATTTAAAAGATGCATGGAGAGAAAGAAATACAGGAAATAAGCAATATACATTTTATTAAAATAGGCATGAATCATGGTCAAGAATAGATATGATATAGACATCAGCTGATTTATTTTCTAATATACAAGAAATTGAAATAGAAGTAAGTACTTGGGCAGACCATAATCCAATGACTGTTATTTGGAAAGGGACAAGAAGATGACTGATTTCAAGAAGATGGACTTTAAACAAATATATTAAAGGAAGAAGTTTTAAACAGAAAATTGAGAGAATTGTTCTTTTTAAAGAAAATAAAAGAGGATACATCGTTACAGAATCTCTGGGACACGATGAAGGCCTACACAAGAGGCTTGATAATTGACTATACAAGGAAAAGAAATATTAAACAGAAAAAGACTTTTAAAATACTGGAAGATGATTATAAAAAGTTAGAAAAAGAACTACAGACATTTCCACCAAAAAAAACATTAACATTAAAATGGATATAACTAAACATAAAATGGGATTAATGGAAAAAGAGGAGTTAGCCCAAAAGATTAAAAACGCCAAACAGAATTATTTTGAAGACGCTAATAAACCAGGAAGATGGTTAGCCTATAAACTTAGAAAGGAAAGAGAATCAAGGAGAATTAGTCATTTAATAGATGAAGAAGGACATGTTTGCTATGGAAGTGAAGAAAATAAAAGAATTATACAAGACTACTATGGAAAATTGTATTATCAAGAAAGTATTCAAGAAGAAAAAAATTAAACAATATTTACAAAAGGCAAAATTACCACAGATACCTAAAGATATTGAAATAATGCTAGAAAGGAATATAACAATGATGGAGTTAACAGAAGCCTTAAAGGAACAAAATACAGGGAAAGCACCAGTCCCAGATGGTTTGCCAGTGGAATTCTATAAGACTTTTCAGGAGGTGTTGAACCTCCAACTATTAGAAGTTATGAATGAAGTTATGCTGAAGAGAATACCCAAGACATGGTCAGAAGCTTATATTACACTTATACCGAAGGAAGATACTGACTCACAGCAAGTCAAAAATTATAGACCTATTTCCCTATTAAACTCTGATTATAAAATTTTTGCTTCAATTTTGGCAGAAAGATTGAAAAGATATCTGAATAACTTTATACATGTTGATCAAAATGGATTTCTGCCAAAGAGACAAATGAAACATAATATGAGAATAATTCTGGACACTTTGGAGTACTATGAGGCACATCCTGAAAAGCAAATCGGTTTGATGTTTTTGGATGCTCAAAAAGCCTTTGATAATGTGAGTTGGCGTTTTATGTTATTACAATTGGCACAAATGGGCTTTGGTAAAAACTTTACATGTGCCATTGAGACAATATATTATGAACAAACTGCAAAGGTCTTGATAAATGGAGAATTGACAGAATCTATAGATATAAGAAAAGGGACTAGGCAAGGTTGCCCACTGTCACCTCTGCTGTTAGAAGTGTTGAATAGGTGTATTACAGAAGACAAAGAAATAAAAGGAATGAAAATTAAAAAGAAGAGTATAAGTTACAAGCTTTTGCAGATGACCTGGTATTTATACTAGAGGATCCATTGGAATCAGCACCTAAATTAATAGAAAGAAGAGTATGGAAAAGTAGCAGGCTTGAAAATTAATAAAGACAAAACAAAGATACTAACAAAAGAATATGTTATGAGTGACGAAGAAAGAGTTGGAAGAAGCTTTAGAAATACAGGTCGCAAGTGAGGTTAGTATTTAGGATATATATTACATCAAGATGTAGTACACTGAAGGAGGATAATTACATTAAACTCAAACAGCAGATAGCGAGAGACTTGAAAATGGAAAAATCTACAATTATCATTGATTGGGAGAATATCAACAAAGATGAATGTATTGCCCAGAATTTTATATTTATTCCAGACAATTCCAATTAGACTAGGGAAAGAGTTTTTGAAGACTTAAATAAAACGATGTTAAAATATATATGGCAAGGCAAAAAGCAAGAATAAAACTTAAGTTGTTACAGGATGCAAGAATAAGAGGAAGGTTTGCATTGCCCAATTGGGAATTATACTACCAGGCGGCAAATTTGATGTGGGTAAAAGATTGGATAACGCTAAGGAACAGTAGACTATTGACCTTAGAAGGACATGATCTGCTATTGGGGTGGCATGCTTTCCTTTGGTATAAGGGAACCAAAACACAAGGGTACTTTAGAAGATATTATATTGAGAGGCTTTGTTCTTAAATTGGGAGAAGATCAAAAAACAACACTATTTGAAAATTCCATCATGGATATCTACTATTGAAGCTTTTTCATATCCAGTAATATACAAAAAGGAACAAACAGTTAGATATGGTGAGATATTGAATGAAAAGGGTGAACTTAAATCTATGCAAGCTTGGAAGAACAAGGTATAAAAATGAATTGTTTTTCATATTTGCAAGTACAATCTAGATTTGATAAATAATAATAATAATAATAATAATTATTATTATTATTATTTAGACTTGTATGTCTCCCTAAGGACTCAGGGTGGCTAACATATAAAAAGAGAATACATTTACAATAAAAAATATTAAACAACTACAAGTCTATAAATAAGTAAAAATTAAATTAAAACAGTTAAAATTACAACAATAAAAACATGGCAATTAAAACGACCCACCCCAGGTCAATCCAGGCTGGCCTGCTGAAACAGCCAAGTCTTCAGGTCTTGACGAAGGAGCGAGATCAGGGGCCAAACGAAGATCCGCTGGAGCTGATTCCATAGGGCGGCGCTCCCACAGAAAAGGCCCTAGCCTGGGGACTCAGCCAACAATGCCTGACCGACAGTATTCCCAGGAGGCCCCTCCTGTGGGAGCGCACGGGCTGCGATCGGAATGTGATGCTGGCAGGAGGCATCCCACAAGTACCTGGACCCAAGCCATTTAGGGCTTTGTAGTTGTTACTAACACCTTGAAGGAGACCGGAAGGCAACTCGGCAACCAATGCAAGTCACGAGGAGGGTGTAACATGGGAGTTTCGGACACCCCATCACAGCCCACGCGGCTGCATTCTGTACCAGCTGCAACCTCCGAGTAATCGCTGGGAAGCCCCATGTATTGAGCATTGCAGTAGTTGATCTGGAAGTGACAGTGCATGATGACTGCTTAGCGCATGATGACCTTTCAACAGGAGCAAAATGATTTTTATATTTTCTGTTCAAGACTTTAAAATAGAAGGTATTTATAATAAGTTGACTGAGCTTGATAAAATATTGATGTGTACTGATGAAAAGGTGATTTAAAAACTTTATGGATATTTGTTAGAATTTAAAATGGAAGAAGAACAAGTTAAAGAAACAATGATTGCATGGGGGAAAATTTTTGGATATGGGATTGATTTAGAGAAATGGCAAAAATTATGATCTCAGAATTACAAAATGACAATGTCAACTGCTTATAAAGAAAATTTGTATAAGATGTTTTACAGGTGGAACTTACCCCCGACAAGAATTGCAAGAATGTTTAAGAATAAATCGGATAAATGTTGGAAATGTCATCAGATACCTGCTTCATATTACCATATGTGGTGGACATGTTCGGATGCAAAAGATATTGGACTAAAATCCACGTGGTTGGAAAAAATGATACAACAACACATAGACTTGAAACCAGAAATATTTTTATTGGGAATTATACCAGATATTTACAATAAAGAGTTGAAATACTTGATTGTAAATGTTTTAACAGCAGCTAAATTGTATTTGCTAAGAACTGGAAAAACGATAAAATACCTATGCAGGAGGAAGAGATTAAGAAAATTATGGATTGTGCTGAAATGAGTAAATTGACATTTGAAATTAGAGATCAAGAAGATAAACAATTTTATAAGTTATGGGATTTGTTTTATCAATGGTTGGGTAAAAAGACTTGGTAATGTAATAGATTATATAATTTTGTAATAGAAATTTAATAGATTGTTATAAAATATAATATAGACATATATAACCATTGGATGAAAGTATAATATAAACTTTATATTAAAACTGAGAATATCTCGTATAGATGATGAAATAAATAGTTTAGTCGTGTATAAATAATAATTGATAAATATATAAGAATGTTTTATATTGATAATATGAGAACCTTTTTTATAAATCGTGAGTGATGACTATGAAAGGATAACACAAAGGATCTGTAACCAACTGACACACTGTATGTATATATGGAAGATGGTTTTTATGTTTTTTATGTTTTGTTTGTATGTCTGTCTTAAAATAAAAACTTTTTTTCAAAACAAAAAAAATGTCTATATTACCAAAATTTCTACATCTATTCCAAACCATCCCAGTTAAATTAGAAAGGACCTTTTTTTGATAACCTTAATAAAATGACAGCAAAATTTATTTGGCAGGATAAAAAACCTAGAATAAAAATGAAATTACTACAAGATATGAAGAGCAGAGGAGGCTTTGGATTGCCAAACTGGGAATTATAGTGCAGCAACATTAGTTTGGCTAAAAGATTGGATTAACTTAAAGAATAAAAGAATATTAGCTATAAAAATATTTCTGGTTTCAAATCTATGTGTTGTTGTATCATTTTTTCCAACCACGTGTGGATTTTAGTCCAATATAAGATCGTGATCTTCAGAGAGGATGGCATGCTTTTCTTTGGGACACAGGACCCACCAAACAAAAATATTTCCACAGACATTTGATTAGAAATTCATTGATAAATAACAGGATCAAAGTTAAAAAGAAACATTATATAAAAATCCCAATCTGGCTATCCACAATGGAAGCCACGACCCACTCAAATAATTTAGACCTGAACAAAATGTTAAAGTATAAAGACTTATTGTATATTCACAGAAATTTAGAAACAATACAAGAGCTCCAAGAACAAGGGCTACGAGTAGACTGGTGGGCTTGTTTCCAAATACGAAGCCAATATAAAAAGGACATAAAGGATCACGGAATATACCTGAAACCACAACAATTAGACAAAATTTTATTAGGCCTAGATAAAAAAAAATATTACCAAAATTTATAAATACCTCCTGGAAGTAGAATTAGAAGAAGTAGTGAAAGGAAACAATATCGCATGGGGTCAAAATATTGGTCATAACATAAAATTATCTGATTGGGAGACTGTATGGAACAGAAATCACAAATTAACAAAATTAGCAGCATACAAAGAAAACGCATATAAAATGTTCTATAGGTGGCACTTACGCCCTTCGAGATTAGCAAAAATGTACCCTAAAATGAGTCCTACATGTTGGAAATGTAAAAAAAAGAGGGAACATATATCATATATGGTGGTCTTGCCCAGAAGCTCGAAAATATTGGCTAAAAATCAAAAATTGGCTACAGGAAATCACCAATGAACAATTAGACCTAGAACCAGAACTCTTCCTTTTGGGGATCTTCAAAAAAAATACATAAAGAGCACAAAATACTTATTATTACACATATTGACTGCTGCCAGGATTGCCTTTGCCCAATGTTGGAAACCCGCAGAGAAACTGGTTATACAAAAAGTTATGAATTGTGCTGAAATGGATAAATTAACGCTGAGTTTAAAAGATAAAGAAGCCTCAATATTTTATAAGGTGTGGGAACAATGGTATAGCTGGATAGATCGGAGATAGATTAAGGATAAGTAATTATTAAATTTAAGTAATAGATAGAATAAGAAAGTAATTATGCATAAATTAATACCTGCAAATAATGCACAAAGTATTGTCATACGATAAGCACCACAAATAGCTGTTATTGAGTGATATATTTCTTATGTTTTTTTAATGTAATAAAAATTCAATAAAGTCTATTTAAAAAAAGACATAAAGGAGGAGCAAGGGGACATGAACCTTTGCAGGAAGCAACTTTGTTCGTTCTGGTTGATTTAAACTCTGAAGCTCCGTGTTGACTTTGTGCTCCGTTTGGCCTTGTACAGCTAATTGGCAATTTAGTTATTGGCAGCATTTCAAGGGAGATAAAGGTGGGTGCTTATCAGCCTTATCCTGAAAGACTGTGGCAGATTTCTGTTGGACTATTCATAAACAGTTTGGGACTCATTACAGGCTGTGAATGCATATAATTCACAGCCGCTGAAATAAAAACAAAGGTTTTGGGAACAGTGTGTGATTGTTACTGTTTCAGGAAGCCTTGATCAGAACAGTCCTTCTCATTTGCCCCGTATTTGTAGAGCCGGAGATTGACAGCAGCAGCCTATGATGCTGCTGCTCTGCTTCAGAGGTGCTCTCCATTGGTTGAAAGAAAATGATTGATGCGCCAAGCACATGGAAGCTGCTAACCTACCCAGAAAGGCTTCCCATTGGTAGAATCAAAATGAATGATGGATAGAGCACAGGATCTCCTAATACAAAAAAACAGAAGCATTTCTGATTGGGCAGCTGTCGGCATGAGCCTCACAGTTTCCAAAAAACTGTCAGCTTTTTTTACACAGACCAGGAAGTAAAAAGCAATATTGAGCAAAGTAAGCATCCTTGGCCCCTGTTTGTAGTTGTAATGCAAGGAATTTGAGCATTGCCTCTTCTTTGTTCTCGGATGTTTTTTACTTTGCAGAGATGTAAAAAATAAAATACTATTTTTGCAAAGAAATCTCTTTTTGTATGTGATTTTTTTATTTTTCTGAAATGGATGGGCAACGGGTAGAGCTCAAAAGCAGGAAAAATAAAATTAAGAGTAAAAAATGAATAATAAAAATGTGGGGGTTATGCGCATGCCTGCTTATGACAAGAGACCGCAGGACAGGTTGGAGCATGTCCCAGGGAGGGTTGGCATGTGGGCAGGCACTGTATATGTTTACTAGACAGCATGCGTGCAATGTTTGTGATGGCACGTGTTGCAAGCTTGTTTAGGGAATGTTCTGGCCTGTGTTGTGGCCCACCAGCGGCTGGCAGAGCTGGCAGCAGAGTCAGACAGTAGTGAGGAGGATGGGGAGGAACCCGGGCCATTTCTGGAGGCTGAGAAAGGCTCAGATGAGGGCTCTGTGTCAGAGGCAGAGATGGGGCTAGGGCAGGCTGGCAGTCATCAGCAGTGAGGTGGGGGAGCTTCTGAAACCAGTTCCCAGCCTGCACATGTGCAGAGCTGCCAAAAGGAAGGCACAATTAAGAACTCAGGGTTGACATGGGAGTAAGGCCACAGGTGGATGATGAATGGCCCCTGCCATCAGGATTAAAAGAGGAGCAAAAGGAGGGGCTTTTTGCAGAGAAACAACTCACTCATTCGGTCGTTTGTTCCAGCCTCATGGAGATTTGTCTGTATAACCCAGCCCTTCCCTGCCAGCAGTGAGTGTAGAACTATTTACCGGGCAGTGTTCCATGATTGATAAAGATCTGAGCTCATTAGTATACCTTTGCAAGACTGTTTGCCAAGCTGTTTGCTGACTGTGAATGAAATAAATTCACTTTAATGTAATAAAAGAGGTTTCTGCTGGGACCCAGAATTGACTTAGTGCTTTTTGGGGAGGCCTAGGACAGAACAGCCTGTCCCAAGCATGGTCTGTGGTTCATGGCCTGATAAAAGAGGTCCCCTGCAGAAGGGTGACAATTCAGCTGCTTAAAGCGTAGACCGCGTTTAACAACGTCATGGGTTTTTGCGAAGGAAATAATAAAAAGATTGTAGACCCTTCTACATCATGGCATATGTTGTACTATGTTTGATAAAGACTTACTGTACATTACTTCAGGCCTATTTTGTTTGGATGTCATCTACCGTGTTGTAATGTACGGGATGCAGTACAATGTGAAGAGATGTTCTGAGAGGCCTGAGTAAGTAAAACCATGCTATATATTCAAATGTGTAAATAATGATAATGATAACCCAGTTATCGGTGTGATAGGTGATGAATTAATATATTTTCCAGGTTCTGTTCCAGGTTATAGCTATAAGATCAGTGCCTCCTTAATAACAAACCTCTCAACCGATGAAGAGGATGCAGAAGGATGCTTAGATAAATGGAACTAAATTGCCTTTTTACTACACCTACCGATGATAATGTTATATAATAAATGGAGAAAGAGTTGGTGATTTATTTATTTATTTATTTAATTAATTAATTAATTAAACTTATATGCCACCCAACTCCCAAAGGACTTGCATGCTCACAGCAAAAAAAAAAAAACACAATGAATTACATTATAAAAATTTAAAAACAATTTTAAAAACAGCAAACAACAGAAGGGCTGGATCTCGCTAGATCTCAGTCACGAGATCAACAGCCCCATGCCTGCTGGAAAAGCCAGGTTTTGACTGCTTTGTGGAAGGTCAGTAGGGTGGAGGCAGTCCGGACCTCAGGAGGTAGCTGGTTCCAGCGAGCCAGAGCAGCCACAAAGAAGGTCCTCTCCCGTGGGCCCTCCAGCCAGCATTGTTTAGCTGATGGAACCCGGAGGAGACTGAATCTGTGGGATCTTACCAGTCGCAGGGAGATGCAGGGTAGGAGACAATTCTGGAGATAACCTGGTCCTGAGCCATATAGAGCTTTATAGGTAATGACCAACACCTTGAATTGCACCCGGAGACTAATAGGAAGCCAGTGCAGCTCGCAGAGAATTGGTGATATGTGGGTGTATCTCAGGACACCCACAACAGCTCACACGGCTGCGTTCTGGACCAACTGCAGTCTCCGAATGCTCTTCAAGGGTAGCCCCATGTAGAGTGCTGCAATAATCCAGTCGTGAGGTGACTAGGGCATGAGTGACTGTGAGAAGAGCCACCCGGTCCAGGTAGGGTCACAATTGGTGCACAAGGCGGACCTGTGCAAAACTTCCCTAGCCACAGCTGATAGGTGTTGCTCCAATTTCAGCTGTGGATCTAGGAGGACACCCAGATTGCGAACCCGCTCTGAGGGGGACAATTTCTCCCCACCCAGAACCAAAGATGGAAAATCAACATGGGCCCTGGGGGGCAGTACGCATAGCCACTCAGTCTTGTCTGGGTTAAGTCTGAGCCTGTTGACGCCCATCCAGACCCTCACAGCTTCCAGGCACCGGCACATCACATCCACTGCTTCACTGAATGGACACGGGGCAGAGATATACAGCTGGGTGTCATCTGCGTATTGCTGATATCCCACCCCATGTTGTCGGATGATCTCACCCAGCGGTTTCATGTAGATATTAAATAGGAGGGAGAGGACGAGCCCTGAGGCACCCCATAGATGAGGGGCCGGGGGGTCGAACTCTGTCCTCCTACCAATGCCGACTGCAACCGGCAACACCGCATGCTCCGGTAATGGCCACTAGCAGCGTCTAGAGTTCCACGAAGGGGAGCAGTGGATTTTGTTTTGTTTGAGAAGGCAGGAGGGTCTGGCTTCCATCTCCTGGTCCTGGAACTGGCAGTGGATCACTCGGGGGTCCGGAGGATACCAGCTGTTCCGGCCCCCAGCTGGTAAGTGAAGAACTGCCTGCGGTTGTTGTGATGGCGAACGGCGGTGGTGAATGGTCGTCAGAGGTTCTCGGCAATTTTCATTGGCGGTTGGAGCTCCGTTTGAAGTGAGGTCGGTGTGGGAGCTGCTGCCGCTACTGATGCCACCGCTGGGCCGTCTGCTGTTCCTGTTTCTGTTGCCATTTGGCTCTGTCTCCGTGTCGGTTACTGGGTCGGCGTTGGCATTGCTAGAAGGTGCGCCGGCCGGCACGAAGACCCAACCCTGATTCGGGGTTGCCGGCATGGCGAGTGGACGCCGTAGGCATCGGAGACCCACCCTGGATTTTTGGCTCACGCCGGACCTGAGGAGCGGGCACTGCTGCCCTAATGGCGGATGGGCCCACCGGCCTGATGTTGGACCGATTGGATGGCCTAATCCCGGTTTTGTCATCTGGTGCTGGTGGAACCAGGGCCTCTGGGGCCTGCACTGGAATGGCTTCCAGGCTTGTCCTGGAGGTTGCTGGTGTCGGACCTGGAATGGCCTTGGACCCGGCCCTGGGCGGACGGTGACAGAGCCCTGGTCTGGGCAAACATGGCTACCTGGAGTTTGGTCTGAAGATGGGATGGCCCCCTGGCGGCATTGGTTGCTGCAGGGGCTGCCTGCCTGCCTGCCTGCCCCTGCTGGTATTGGCTTGGGTGAGGACAGCCAGGCTACTGGTCCCTTTTCTGCCAACTGGAGTCTTTGGTTGCCTCGAGACCCGAACCAGGGGTCCTTCCTTTCATTCTCTCGGTTCCAGTGGTGCCTGCCGGGATGGACGTTCCTGCCACCATGAGAGGGTGATGGTGAACAGTCTGGGAGTGTACCCACTAACCTGTTGTGGGAGAACAGTGAAGGCTGGGTGTGTTATCTCTGTTGGCTTGGCCATGACTCTCGGACGGGTGAACGTTGGAGCGCCACCGACGGTGAGAGCGCGGTGGCCAGTCCTCTGATTTGGGCCCTTTTCATTGGGCCCCCTGGTGACCGTGAGAGGGTTCCCGGGATTGGACTGCTCCAAACTGCCTAGACTATACCTGGACCGACTATTCCATCTGGACATTTTCCACCTTCTTTGTTATCTCCCTCCCCATCTTTTATGACCTTGAATTATGTGGACCTTCTCAGCTGTGGAGCTGCAGGCCCTAAGGGATTCCCCTCTATCCCGGGTGTGGCCTGCCGGATTATCAAAGGCCTACCTTGATGACAGATCTTGGGATCCCGAGAGGTGGCATCGTGCGGATAGGGTAGGGGGGCTGGGTGGCAAGAGGGGTGCCAAGGCCTCTCTGTGAAATTATTTAAGGAAATTTTTAAGGGATTAGGAGGGGGGGTGGGGTTGGGCTCCACCAGAATATTCCCAGTCCAGGTTGGAAATGGGCTGTGGTGGGAGGGGGGACAGGGGTCGGGGCTGTCCGGAGCTCTTGGGGAGTGGGTGGGGTATGGGATTCCCATGGTGATTGGGAGGGGCAGCAGAGGTATGGACGGAGGGCCATATCGGCTCTTGGGAGTGTGCCCCCGATGTCTTTGAGCGGTGGCGTGCTCTGACACTCCAGTTCCTGCCCACTCCCCCGGGGGCTTGGAGGATCAGGGCCCTGAGCTCAGGTTGGTCTATTTGAATGCCAGGTCCGTGGTGAACAAAGCTCCCCTCGTCTGGGAACTGATCGAGGAGGAAGATGTGGATCTGGCTTGCATTATGGAAACCTGGTTGGGCCTTGAGGGAGGGGTCCCTCTGGTAGAACTGTGCCCACCGGGTTTCCGTGTGTTGCACCAACCTCGGGCCCAGGGTAGGGGTGGGGGGGAGGCTGTTGTGATCAGGGAGGCTCTTTGTCCAAGGGAGGCCACTGTCCCGCAGATAGGCGGGTGTGAGTTTCTCCTTGTGAGGTGGGACCCTTGGGGGCAGTTGGGCCTGTTGCTTATGTACCTTTCTCTCAGCTGCATGGCAATGGCCCTGCCTGATCTGCTCGGCGTCCTGTTGGGGGTGGCGGTTGAGTTCCCCAAGCTTATGGTGTTGGGGGACTTCAACTTGCCTTCTCTGGGGGGGGGGGCGTCAAGGATGGATCAGGAGTTCATAGCTTCCATGGCGGCCATGGACCTGACTCAAATAATACAGGGCCCTACCCACGAGGGGGGATACATGCTCGACCTTGTTTTTATCTAGGGACAGTGGTATAATGATCTGGGTGGGGGCTCCCCAACCATCCATCCCCTGCCATGGACTGATCATTCCCTCCTATGGCTGACCTTCCAAAATGCCGCTCCTTGTCACTGGGAGGTGGAACCGATGAGATGGTTCCACCCCAGGCACCTAATGGACCCAGAGGGGTTCCAGACGGCGCTTGGGTAATTCCAGCCTCCTTTGCCCACAGCCTGCTGAGACCCTGGTGGACGCCTGGCATATGGCTGCCTCCAGGGCGCTGACCAGTTGTTCCTTTATGCCTCTGACCTGGTGCAGATCCCGGACAGCTCTGGCCTGCGGAGCTCCAGGAAATGAAGCCGGGAGGAGAGGCTCAGAGAGCTGGAGGTCCAGCAGGTCTGAATCTGACCGATCGCAGTTAAGAGCCTATATTAGGTCTTATCTTGCTGGCGAGAGCAGCGAAGTGTGCATACTTTCTGCTCTCATTGCATCCGCAGATAATCACCTGGCCACTCTGTTTAGGGTCACCCGCTCCCTCCTTAACCAGAGGGAGGGGGGAGGACCCTCTTCAGGGATGTGCCAAGGAGTTTAGTCAGCATCTGACGGACAAGATCGCCAGATCCGCATGGCTTGGACCCGACTGGTCAGAGTCCGATGGGAGTAATACGACGGGTCTTAGGGATTCCATCTGGGAGGAGTTTGATCCTGTGACTCCAAATGAGGTGGACAGGATCATGGGGAGGCTGAGTGCTGCCACGTGTTATTGGACCCATGTCCCTCCTGGCTGG
>SOZL01000031.1:192813-217474 GCA_009733165.1 Naja naja | reverse complement strand
TTAAGAACACAAAAAGCTTATTTTAAAAACGAGCAGGAAAACAAAATAAAACTGGATTAGTAGTTATGATATCTTTAATATAACAAGTCAATAGATAATAAACATTGTGGTGCTTAATCCTCTTCGGAAAGCTGGACAACACTGCATGCTTTTTTGTATTGAAGTGATTCGCACAAAACTATATTATAAATAGCAGTTACAAATGCCCAGTCTTGGCCCAGCTTCAGATGAGTTCTGGACAAATGTTTGCTAAGAAAGGTGCTACACAGCTTTAACGAAGGTAACTCCGAAGAAAATGAGTGGAGACGTTTTCATATTTATACTGAAGCTGAAGAATGTGAAATTACTTGTTGCCAAACCCAACACAGGCAGGGAGAAATGAGAGTCATTTTTTTTTCTCATATTACCCTTGTTTATACTTTCCATTATATAAAATGTTTTAAGCCACTAGCATCAAGTACATTTTAAAACCGTAATATATTTATTTTCCCATTCTGTTTATTCTCTATACTCCTGCTATGGAACAATCATCACTGAGTTGGTAAATGTTGATGGTATAACTTTGTTTACATACATTTAATTTTACCTTGGTATGTGACTATGTTAACATAAAAGTATATGTATAATCAAGAAGACCCACCCAGAAAAAGAAAAGCAAATTGCAAGAAAGGGGTGAGGACCCAACCCAGTGGGAGAATGAGGTGGCTTGCAATCCAGACCAGATAGTCTGCTCTTGATTAATGTTTCAGTCCTGACAGGGTTTTTCTCAGGTTGTTTAGAATCAAACTATCATAATCATAGGATTGAAGCATCTTAAACAGTAGCCTGAATGTATCATCAATGAAAGAAATTAAGCAATTTCAAATTTTATCTTGGGAATATTTTAAAATATGATGTTATCTTCTGTAAGAAATGTAATAATTTGCCAATAATAAGGCCACTCAGTTTGATTATCAATTCCAGTGCTCTTAAAGACTGCCACAGCAACAGAGAACTAGGGCCAATTTGGATTTTATACCTGTGTAATTTAATGTTAAATACTTTGCTCCCTTCTTTGGAATGAAGAAACAGTGAAAAAAAAATAGTTGACTTCAAATGTTCTTACTTTGTTTCTTTAATTTGTCTTAATCCCTTTCCCTGAGCTTTTTCAGACCAGTCTCCATGTTTTCCTGAAACACAGTTGGAGTCTTTTGAATTAGCTTTTGCTGTCTTTTTGAATTATCATTGCCGTTAACTTAGTCCTATTTAAAATGAGTAAAAAATAGGATAACCGTCTATTTTCAAAAATATATTTCCTTTCTCAGTCTATCTCATAGCTATTTTCCACTCTTGCATAGTTCATTAATTCATTTGACTTTAGAAAATCACAAACCTTTTAGTTCTTAATCGATTTCTACAGTTCTTTAAAGTACATTCTTTTCCCTCCACCTTTGACTTGCATTGCTTGACAAAAAATGCAGAATTTTGAACTGTAACTCCCCTTACAATTATTCTAACTGATATACACAAATAATTTCAACGCAATTGTTCTGCAATAGAATTTCTGGATAATTGAAACTTGTCACTTTTATTCACCAATCTCTCCCAGTCAATGCCTAAACCACAATTTATGAAATGTTTATGATTCATGTATATTTATTACAAACATTTGCTACCATATGGGGTAAGTGCAGCTTTCCTGAGGGAAAAGATTCAGGAAAAAAAGTAGGAATGTTTGTTTGTTTATTAATGAGCATCAGCAACTAAACCAGTTATACTATATCAATACTCTTTCAGGTCTAATACCAATGTTGCATGACTAGCATGCTATACAATTGTTTGCAATGGGATTTCTCACAACAAAGTTCTAAAGTATAACAGTAGCAAAAATTAGAATTTACAGATCAAAAAGTATGACTACACTATTCCTAGAGAATCTCTAGTAAAAATTAGAGCCTATCTCAACTTTTGTTGGGTGCAACAATATACTTTTAGATACCTCACTATGTTGAGATTGCCTGTTGAGTTCCCATGAACTGGAGCACTTCAGAAACTGTTATCCATATTAATCTGCACAGGCAGATTACTTATTAAGCATTATTACTTTTTAGATTAAGACAAGTATTTTTCCAGTTGGCTGCACTCCATCCCAATATTCATTGAATGAACCCAATATTAGATTCTATTTTTATAATCTCCATTATTACTTATTCCCCAGCAATATGCACTGATGTTATCTTGACAGTGTCCTCTTAATGGGACAGAATACTTCAATCTGTCAAATTGCCCTGGTAGTCTAATGTCATGTAATTTTACTCACAAAATGGTGCCACTGCCAGTTATAGTTATATGTCCTCTGCCAGTTTAGCTGAAGGATAAGGTTGAAAAAGAAAGCACTAATACCAAGATTCTCTTAAAATCTACAAGGTTAGAATAAAGAAAACAAGTATCCGACTGCTTCAGACTGCTTTTTTTAGATTCATATAGATTCCAGGACTATGCCTATTGTGAATCTTGTTGCTAAATTTTTGTTTAAAAGAGTGGATTCAATCTTTAATAATTTCTTTAATTATATAAAGAGAATGTTTAAATGTGACTATTCACTATGTCATGGCTTCAGAAATTTTGTACAGGTAGTCTTCAATTTATGTGCATTCATTCAGCATCCATTCAAAATTATGAGTGTTGAGTGAGGGGAATATATAACCAGTCTCTGAACCTATGGCTATTGTAGCATCCTTGAGGTTATGTGATCATGATCCAGGTCCTTGGGGCTCCATTCATTGGTGCTCCATAGCACTTGCCTTCAGGCCCTGCTGGCTTACACACAGCTACCATCATCCTGTCTGAAACTCAGAAGTGCCTGCCTTGGACCTGCACCAGACCACCTGCATTCTACCTGCTTAAGATATCTCCCCACCCTCTTGGCACCAATGCATTTTCCTACTCCTTGCCTGGAACATCCATGTCTTTCCATTTAGTGATCTGCACATCCTGGGGTTGTAATGACAAGAGAACCACTGAAATTGCCATTACTCAATAATACATTCTGACTGTACTTCATGACTTCACACTTTACAACCACATAGTTTAGCAATAGAAATTCCAGTTCCAAATGTTGACCTAAGCAGAGAACTACCCATAGAAGTAGAATGACAATAGGCTATTGTAGCCAGCCTTTTGATAACAAAGGCTGTGTTTAACATATGGAGGGAATGTGAGCTGCAAAATGCATGAATGACACATTGTCATGCCCCTGTCAGAATCTGAATCCAAGGAGGAAGATGAACAGCTGACAAGGAGTGGGAGTGTGGCTCTGTTAAGGCTGTGGAGGAAACTGGGAAAGGGCAAAGTCTGGCTGGGCAGAGCAAGAAAGAGGTAGAACAAGGAAGAGGGAGTTCAAAGGAAGACTCAGGATCACCTCCTCTTCATCCTAGGTCACACAGGGAGGAACGGAGAAGAGAACAACATGGGTTGCATGGCTTACAGAGGAGGAAAGGGCCCTGATTCCCTTCATTAGCCACACCTAGGAATGAGAGTTTAAAAGAGATGCAAGCTGAGTACGGCATCTGCTTGGAACAAACGTGAGTTTATCTTGTGTTGACTTTGGTTATCTGCGTTCCTGGCATCCTCCCAAGCATGTTGAATTACTGCAGTTCCTTCATGTCTGGAATTCCTTCTCTTGCCCTGCTGGACTAATTACCTCATCTTGCCTTGTTTGGACTTATAGTTACAGTTTTTGTTGACCATGTTTTGGACTTGATTCTCTGAAGCCAAAGGCTGTTTCTGGAAGAGCCAGAAGGTAACCAGGACATTGAGGGTAAAGTTGGAGCTGATAAAGGGACTCCTACTGATTATCTGACTGTGTTGCCTTTGTGCAACGCCCCGGGTCATCACACACATCATGCTTGCTAGGTGCCATGGTGATGCAGTGGTTAGAATGCAGTACTGCAAGCTAATTCTGATGACTGCCAGCAATTTGATCCTCACCAGCTCAAGGTTGACTCAGACTTCCATGCTTCAGTAAGGTCAGTAAAATGAGGAGCTAAATTATTGGAGGCAATATGCTGACTCTGTAAACTGCTTAGAACAGGGCTGTCAAACTCCCGGCCTGCAGGCTGGATTTATCACACATTGGCCACGCCCCTGTCTGGTTTAGTGAAGAGGAAAAAAGTCCTGATATGTCTTGTGTGATGCCACCGTGATGTGAGTTTGAGACCCCTGGCTTAAAGAGTGCTGTAAAGCATTGTGAAGTGGTATATAAGTCTAACTGCTACTGCTAGTGGGACAGATCTGGGGACCCTTGGAGGTTTGGGGTTTGGCTTTTTGTTTAAATGGTAATCTGCTCATTTTAGAATTATAGTTAGTTTCACACTTCAAAATAATAGGAAACAATGTCCTGAGTTTTCAGCAATCTTGATCAGACACAGTTTTTACACAGTCCTGGTAGCCTATCCTAACCTGTTTTTGTGTGTATATGTGTACCTTTGAGTCAGTGTTTACTCTTAATAACTTCCCCTGTAGCTTTCTTGGCAAGATTTCAGTAGTAGTTTTTCCATTGACTCCTTAAAGGCTGAGAGAGAGTGTCTGGCTCAAGATCACCCCTACAGCTCACAATCTCCTGGTTTCTAGTCTGATGCCTTAACCACTACTCCAAACTGGCTCTTCTGTCCTAAAACAGTCTATAAGTAATTTTTCTTACAGTTGAATACCAGTTGCTTCAAATTTAATCCTATCGAGTTTGTCTCTAACATTGTATTTATTTCACTAATTAGAAAGTGTTA
Organism: Naja naja; assembly: GCA_009733165.1. Lineage (NCBI taxonomy): Eukaryota > Metazoa > Chordata > Lepidosauria > Squamata > Elapidae > Naja > Naja naja. The sequence continues at coordinate 212,711 of SOZL01000031.1, read as the reverse complement.
TGTATGCAGGTTTGAAGTCATTGGTTTAGTTTGAACTGTTCTTGTAAAATGTTAGAAATGATTGGTTTAAAAAGTGCGGGAAAACCCTGCACTCTGATTGGCTGGCAACTGCGGCTGCTGGCTATAAGTAGCAGCCGCAGCCCAGCCAAATTGGGTCTGTTCTGAGCTGTAGTCACTAATAAACTAAAGAGCTTGAAGCACTCCGCGTCTGTCTCTTCATGCAAACTTAACACTGGTGACGAGGATGGGATTCCCCTGAAGAAGAAGGCAACGCGGAACAGAAGGAGACCGAGATGGCTGCGCTGAACACCCCCCCAGCCCCGTTCGATCCGACGGCAGAAGACTGGGAGTCGTATGCAAATCGTTTCCAAATGTATCTGGAAGGAAACGATCTTGCCGACCTTTCCAAGAAGCGGAAGAGGGAGGTCTTTCTCACGCACTGCGGTCCGGCAGTTTTCAAGATGGCGAAGGCATTGGCAGGAGCTGCAGGCGTGAAGTTAATGGACTGGCCTGACTTAGAAAAGTTGTTAAGAGCCCCTTACGCGCCACAAGTATCGTGCCTCATTAAGAGACACGAGTTTTACCATCGGGATCAAGGGGAAAGCAAAAACGTAAACGACTTCATGGCAAGTTTAAGAGACATTGGGGGTGCATGCGAATTTAACAAATTAGAAGAGGCCATGCGCGATCGATTTGTTCTGGGCCTAAAAGACAAGGTGCTACAGAGCAAGTTATTACTAAAACCTAAGATCACGCTGAAGGAAGCAATAGAAGAGGCCTCTTCAGCAGAAGCTACCAAGTCCTCAGCAGCAGCCATGAAGAAAATCAACAAGGCCACAAGCCATCCTGATGTGGAAAAGTCCACAACAACTCATTGTGAGCAAATAGATTCTGAGTCAGACTGTAGTGAGGTGGAGGAAGGAATTTATAGACTCAGAATGGAGCAGAAAAAGAAAGACCTGGGAAGAAAGAGGCAAGATTTCTACTGCAGAGGTTGTGGGGGGAGCCACCCCCGAACTGAATGCAAGTTTTTAGACACCATTTGCCTCCATTGTGATAAAAGAGGACACCTAGCAAGAGTCTGCAAATCATCCAGAACTCCACCCATCAGAAGAAAGTTTGCTACAAGCAAAGACAAAGAATTCAAGCCTTACAATCTCAGTGAGAAAATGGGGCGCAGCACAGAAGCAAATGGGAAGAATGAAACTCATCAGTGACCATTGGTCATTCATCACCTTTAAGAAGCAGAAAAGTGCATGTCAAGGTACTTATTGAAGGAAAGCCTTGCCAAATGGAAGTGGACTCAGGCTCATACCTATCTATGGTGTCATGGGACACTATTCACAGACTTCTTCCCAACATCCAGAAGAAGCACTTCAAGAAGCAAGCATTGACTCTTAAAGACTACCAAGGGAACAAGATTCCAGTAGTTGGAACAAGAGAATTCAACGTGAAGTTCAAGGGCCACACCAAACGCCTACCATTGACCATCGTGGACAAGGACTGCCCAAGTCTGCTGGGCCTTGAGTGGTTCAACCCGCTGGGCATCGAGGTGACTGGCATCAATCACGTGAGCAACACTGAGTGGGAAGAGGCCTTGAAGTCTGAGTTTCCAGAGGTCTTCAGCAGAGGATTAGGCAAGTACTTGGGGACCCCTATCTCCTTTAAGCTAGATCCCAAGGTACAACCAATCCATTTAAAACCCAGAAGGGTCCCATTTGCCTTAAAGGAAAAAATTGATGCACAATTAGATAAACTAATAGCCCAAAGGGTTTTAGAGCCCGCTGATCACCCCAGGTGGGAGACACCCATAGTCACACCAGTCAAGGCTGATGGGTCTGTGAGAATCTGCGGAGACTACAAGGGGACATTGAACCATGCGCTACAACAGAGCGCATACCCAGTTCCAGTAGTGCATCATTTATTACACTCTTTTGGAGGGAGCACAGTTTTTGCCAAGTTGGACCTGGCACAGGCATATCAACAATTAACAGTTGATGATGCCACTGCTGAAGTCCAAACCATTGTGACCCATAGAGGTGCCTTCAAATGCAAAAGATTGCAATTTGGAGTAAGCGTGGCACCAGGCATCTTCCAAAGCCTTATGGAAAGAATGTTACAAGGGTTGCCAGGGGTGGTGCCCTATTTTGATGACGTTTTAATTTCTGCTGAAAATGACACTCAATTACACTAGAGACTCAGGGAAGTCTTAACCAGATTCAAAAAAGCGGGGTTAAAAGCCAAAGAAGAAAAATGCACACTTAGAACAGATAAAGTAGAATTCTTGGGTTACATGATTGATAAACATGGCATCCACCCCACAGAGGCGAAGGTTCAGGCAATCAAAGAAGCCCCCAGGCCAAAATGCAAAACAGACTTGCAAGCATTCTTGGGACTCATTAACTTGTATCATATGTTTCTACCTCAAAAGGCAACCATTGCAGAACCCCTACATAGGTTGCTGGACAAAAAATCTGCATGGGTCTGGGGGAGGAAGGAACAAGCTGCATGTAGCAATATCAAGAGACTAATCACGTCCAATGCTGTGCTGATACAGTTCTCTGAGAACTTTCCTGTTGTTCTAACTTGTGATGCCTCCCCTTTTGGAGTGGGGGGGTATTGAGCCACATGCTTCCCAGTGGGAGGGAAGCTCCTATTGCATTTTACTCTCGCACCTTGACTAAAGCAGAGAGAAACTACAGCCAACTGGACAAGGAAGCTTTGGCAATTGTAGCAGCTGTCAAAAATTCCATGAGTATTTATATGGGAGAACATTTACTGTTGTTACAGATCACAAACCTCTTTTAGGCATTGTGGCAGGGGACAAACCAACACCCACGATCCTGTCACCAAGAATGCTGAGATGGACTGAATTTCTTGCTGCTTATTCATACAAACTGATCCACAGACCTGGTAAAGACATTGGGCATGCAGATGCTTTGAGTCGCTGCCCACTTCCTTCACACATTGAGGACCCTCTTCCTGAGAATCACACCTTTTTTCTAGAAACTGTTGCCAAGCTTCCAGTACATGCTGCTCAAATTGCCAGAGAGACTGCCAAAGACACTTTATTGGCTCCTGTTATAGGCTGGATTAAGAAAGGTTGGCCACTTCAAGATCTACCTCAACTCACCCAACCTTTTAAATCCAGGCAAACTGAATTATCTGTATTAAGAGGATGTATTTTATTCCTTTGCAGGTTATTCCTGCAAAACTACAAAAAGAGGTTTTGGAAATGTTACATGAGGGTCATCCAGGAATTGTCAGAATGAAGGGATTGGCCAGGAGTTATGTATGGTGGCCAGGTATTGACAAAATGGTTGAAAACTGGGTTGCATCTTGTCCCAACTGTCAGGTAGTCAGGCCTGCCCCACCTCTCACCCCCAAACAGGAATGGGAATGTCCTAGGGGCCCATGGTCCAGGATTCACATTTATTTTGCTGGCCCTACCAGAGGGCACACTTTCCTTATTATAGTAGATGCATATTCCAAATGGCTAGAGGTCATCCCTATGGCATCCACCACAACTGAAGCTGTCATCAAACAGCTTAAAAAGCTTTTTGTAACTCACGGGTTACCTGATGTGCTCATTTCTGACAATGGTCCTCAATTTACATCCAACCTGTTTGAATCATATCTAGCACAGCAGGGTATCAGACATGCCCTGACAGCCCCTGGGCATCCTTTGGGTAACGGCCGGGCTGAACGTATGGTACGATTTACCAAGGTAAAACTTCAGCAATTGGGTCCAGGGGATATCACTGAGAGAGTTGAAAAACTTCTCAGTGTTCAGCATATCACTCCCAACCCCTCAACTAATTTAACCCCAGCTGAATTGTTGATAGGTAGGAAACTCAGGTCTCCCCTTGATCGCCTTCATCCCACTTACGCACCCAACACACCACTAGATTCCACTAGCAAAATTCTCACATTCACTGTGGGTGATTCTGTTTATGCTAAGTACCTTATGGGTGAACCATTATGGATTCCTGCTGAGATAACCCAAATCACAGGCCCCAGGTCTTACAGGGTACAAACGGAGGATGGTGTCCTCTGGAACAGGCACATTGATCAGTTAAGATCCAGCCTACCTCAGGAGCATCACCACTGGTTCCCATACCTACTGCCTCTTCCAGGGGGGAAGGGGAAGATTATGAGAATAATCAGCAAGCAAGAATCAACCCCATGTGTAACGAGCTAACACGACAGGAACCATCCCAAAACCTGTCACAGTGCCAACAACCATTTTTACAAATGGAAGATTGCACATCACTACCTGACTTAGGTGCTGATATTGGGTTGGAGATGGATTGGGAGGAGAGACCAGGTTGTAGTAACCAAACAGGTTCTACCATTACTACAAGTCCAAGTAAGGGAATGTCAGCAGACACATTTCCTCTCTCACAAGGTGAGAACTTTAAAACATCTGAACCACGTGAGGTCTCAACATTAACGTAAGAGCCCCACCTATTTAAAAGAATACATTAGACAGGTTGGGGTTTGAGTATGGACTGAACCTAGTGGGGAGGGGTGTTATGTATGCAGGTTTGAAGTCATTGGTTTAGTTTGAACTGTTCTTGTAAAATGTTAGAAATGATTGGTTTAAAAAGTGCGGGAAAACCCTGCACTCTGATTGGCTGGCAACTGCAGCTGCTGGCTATAAGTAGCAGCTGCAGCCCAGCCAAATTGGGTCCATTCTGAGCTGTAGTCACTAATAAACTAAAGAGCTTGAAGCACTCTGCGTCTGTCTCTTCATGCAAACTTAACAGAAAGAGTTGGGAACATAATCTGTTCAGAGACAAGAGAAAACCAGATGTATTCATGTTGCTTTCTGTTTATCACATCCTGCATAACTGTTTCAGTGACTGTTCCTTGACATGTTTAGTGAGGCTTCTAAGTAGTTTGTTTACTTGCATGCATTAAGTGACAACATTTTGCAGCAAGGAGTTCAAGTTGGTTTCTTATATAGAAAGATCCAGGGGGGAAAGGTTGCTAAGGAATACAGAGCTAGCTGCCGCAACACATGAAATGGAGGATGTTCTACTGAAACACGAAATATTTGCAACAGCTGCTCTACTATTTTTCTTTTCAAGTAGCATCTCAATTACCAACATGGGAGAAATGTTAGAAATATCTTGAGTATGCTGCCCACTATTTATACATGATCTCACGTCCCAGGAAAACACATTCTTCTGGATAAACCTGAAGCCTTAAACCAGTCTATCATATGCTAGAAGAACTTACTGGCCCCAGTCCTGTGAATGCAAAATGCTACTGCAATGATATAAATCTATAAGCAAAACCAAAAAGATTTTCCTGAAAATAAATACATTTTCTTTGCAAGCCTCATTTATCTTAGTTTGTGGTTGGACAAAAGCCTGTGTTAAGTAGAAGACGGACTATTTAAACAGGACCACATTGCATTTAGACAATATAGTAATGTGACTGGTATTTGTATATTTTGACACTTCTGTGACTTTAAATCTTTTTGATTTTGATAGAAATTGACGGGGAAAAATGTGTAAATGTCGGGCTTTGATACAGATCTGGCAATGGTATAGTGAATTAATATGTGGCAAAACAAAGGTCTAATAGATTTTTCACAGGGAAAGTGATGGCATTATTGCTGGAGCAACACCAATTTGGTAAATTTGGTTTATCACAGTCTTCCTCCAACTCTTTTGTTAGCAATGTAGGTTCTGCATTTGACAATTTACTACCAACAGCAAGAATGCACCCTGTCCCATTCCATGTCCAGAAACTAAGCTGTCTTGTAGGAAAATGTTATTTTAGCATTAGCAATAAGAGTGTTTTTTTTGTCACACTTGTTGGTAACAAGCAAGGTTCAACATGGCTTCCATTTTGTATTTTCCAAGCTTCTTACTTACTGTAGCTTTGCGAACCTGGGCAACAAGATGAGATGTTGAGATTACTTCAATTCAATTACTTCAATTACTGATTTGATAATGAATATGTTAGCTGAAGAATTTTGGATTCTCAGATTTATAGAGATTCTCAGATTTATAGAGATTGAATTTCTGTTTGTAGCAGCCATCTAATTCTACCCAATTGATAAACATTTTTTATTTAAACATTTTCTCTGTCTTTACATTTTGAACAAAACCCAGCAGTTCTAAATAAAAGAAGGAACTCTATGATATTAAAGTTAAGAACCTACAATTCTCAGTTTGTACACTGAGTAAAACCATGCTTATTTAACTGTTAAAAATTCACTGAATCACATATCACACTAAGCTATGGCTATGAACTGTAACAGCTATTTTTCAAATCATTCCCTGAACAAACCATCTTTTTTCTTCTCAAATTCACATTCATATGCATATACATATATAAATGTGGATTACATTTTGAAATAATATCAGAGAAGAACCAGCAGTCATTTCTGATTGGAATGTGATTTTGCATGTGATCTGATTTTATTGTTGACATTGTACATTGCAAAGAACACTACATGACCTCACAACTAGTTTTTCTAAATTTTTCATGAGTGAAATTTTTTTATGACAATGTTCAATTTTTGGCAGAGGGTTTTTCTTTTTACTATTTTGGCACAGGTTTTCCAAAAGATCATATTATTCTAATCTTATTTAGCATGAGTATCATATACTTGAAGAAACTCAGGTAATCATTTTTCTTGCTTAATCTGCAAATGCTGAATTGATTTATGATATATCAAGCATCATTTTCTGTTAAAGCAATGCAGGAAGGAAAGCATGCCTTAACTGTGACTTTGACCAAGGTTAGTCTTTTTTCAACAGGACATTCACAAATACAATGAACTAGGAGCCAAAGTCAATGGCTATCTGCCTGATAAAACTCTGAAATTCAATTTTATCCGTAAATTAGTTGTAAGGAAATAATATCAGAGATATTTTAAGTGGATCTGCTACATAACTTGGCATTTAAGAGTATAATAGATATTTTCATTTTGGAACCTGGCCACATTACTTAGATTCCACTTCATTGTTAACCACAGCAACAAAGGTAGTTCCCATGGTTAAAATAGGTTAGTAGAACAATAGTTGATTGTAAAGTGAATAGTCCATGATTCTAGTCTCCCCCCCTTTTTTGTCAGGGAGGGGTTTTAAATGTAGAGAGGCTAGCCTATACCTTGTCTCCACATACCCCTTGCTGGAATGCTTTGTTTTGTGTATGGAAAGGTTATTCAGAAGAACAACAAAGAAGGTGGGAGTGTTTGGCCTAGAGATGGAAACAGAGCTTGCTTTATGAGAGTATTGTATGCTTAACTATGGGTAGTGTGTGTTGCAGATGGTGTGCTGACTTTGCCACTCATAGCCTTAATGTGCAATATTACATTTCTTAAAGAAAATGTCCAGGGCTGATTTGAAGTAAAATCAGATTCAATGCATTAGGAAAGTATGCAAGTAAAATTCATAATTCTACTGTATGTAAGTAGTGGATAATGCCTTAAAATGCACAGCCTACTCTAATCTGTCTTAACTGCAAAGGAAATACATTTAAATCAATACATATATATTTGGTCAAATTTGCTTGTGCCCAGATAAGTAAGAGTTGCAGTGGTGCAGTGGTTAGAATGCAGTATAGCAGGCTAATTCTGCAGACTGCCAGTGGTTTTTTCCTGTCCAGCTCAAGGTTGACTTAGCCTTTCATCCTTCCAAGGTCATTAAAATGAGAACCCAAATTGTTGGGGCAATATGCTGACTCTGTAAATCTCTTAGAGAGGGCTGTAAAGCACTATGAAGCAGAATATAAGTCTAAGTGCTATTGCTATTACTATATACAAAATTCAGTCACAGAATTTATTTTATGGGGGGAAAATGTTAAGTTTTGATGGAGTTAACAGGTCGAAGTTGAACTCTTTAAATGATATATGACAAATTCCTTTAAAAAATAATTTTCTATAATTAAGAAATCTTTAGTCTCTATGATGGGTATTCTTATACATATATTCAACTACTATACTTTGAATGAGAGTTCCAATGCCATTTGTTAGGATTGGAAAGTATCTGTTCACAAAATCAGATATTATGATAAGCGCAGACTTTTGATTTGATGTTGCAATTTATAGATGGCATTTTAACTGGAAGCTTGTTAGGCTGTGGTTTTGATGGAAGGAAGAGTATTCTTCTTCCAGAAGAAGAAAACTTAATTCTACTTCTACTTCTAATTCTTTGGGAGAATTCTGTCCTGAAAACTGGTAGTCCTACTCTTTCCTAGTAATAAGTTTGCTAATATTTATAGAACATATTTTGTATTCAGCATAGCCATTTATGCATCACTAAAAAAGGCAAGAGATTACATATACCACACAAAATTGGCTCCTGATGATTTATATTAATAATGCAAATTTATAATGAGTGCAGTTTAAATAGAAAGACAATATTTATAATAGGAACCACAATATCCCGAATACCTGTTTGTTCTGGAAACTGTTAATGGCAATCTTGGTGTCAACTGATCTCATTTTATAGTTGAGCCAGGTGGAACTCAAAATGCTAATCAGGGACAAATCTAGTTAGTATTTAGATATGTGAGCACTATACAGAATATTTTAAGTATATAGATTATACTGAAATTAAAAGGGCAGTACTGACAAACTACTCTGCATTGTTGCCAAGAAAACTATGCAGATATGTTCATGATAGGAGCCCAAAGTTTACTTCAAAGCAAAGTTTACTTTTATTTTAAATCCAGTGTTTGCTGGATTTCACACATTACAAGGAATATTTTTGAGCAAAGGTTTGTCCTCTCTTGCATTAACTTTACCGCCATTAACCCTGTTTCTAGAAAAGGGGGAGATACAATGCTTTAAAAATGAGTGGAAATCTCATGATTACTATGGAGAGAGAAACCATGGGGTGAAATTGCACCTCAGAAGGTCAAAAGGAAGACATAAAAGGACTTCTAGGTTAGCAAATCTCTAAAAAGCTGCAGAGAGCACCAGTCAATCTACTTGATATTTTTTTAAAGACAAAAATATTTTTAGGAGGCTAGCCCCTATTTGAAGGGGGGCACTGAAGGTTTAGGTCACACCTGTTGCTTTTAAATATTTTAGAATATTTATGAATCTGCAGCCTCTAGGATGAAATTGTTGAGATTCCCCACTGAAGGAAAAGAGACAACTCTTTATTTGAACAGTTGTCAGTGTTCTGTAGGCTAGTTGCAACCTTTCAGCAAAACAGGCACAGGGAACATCACAGTTCCTTCTCCTCATTTTAACTGCTGTGCAGTTTGTATGATCCACAGTTATTGTGCAGCTGAGAAAGGTGTGAGAATTAATGGAAAATACCAGGGGGAGGCAAGCAACCCTTTTCTATTGCTTCTGCCACAGTTGTTGGAAATCATTTGTTTTCTCTCTTTTTCTTGTTAATTTTTTAAACTACAGAAAAGCCATAAAATGAAATATGTCATAGTTGCACAACATATCAATATCAAATTTCTATATCGTCCATCACACAAGTGTGATTCTGTATTAACACAGAACAGTGGGAGAACACCAAGTCTTCTGATATCTTTTTAAATACTCAATAGATCTAATCTATTTTATATTCCTTATTTTGTTTATACCATAATGTATATAAACTAGTGCTTCTCTAAAGACAAGACAACAGTGAATTCTTTAGGAACATAAGCTGATTGGGTATAACTTTGAGCCCATTCCTAACTCACAGTTTGTAGTTGTGAGGAAAATAGAAGACAGCTTTAAGTATGTTTGCCAGCTTGATACATACACACACATCCATCCATCCATCCATCCATCCATCCATCCATCTGGCAGCTGGATAGCCTAGCCTAGTGGTTAGAATGAGGACTAATAGATTGAGAACAGTTTCTTTTCCAAGGCAGTAATTGTCTTGAATCAAGCAGTGCATTTGTGATTTAGTCCTATTATTATTATTATTTTAATTTTTAAATACTCTGTAGTGTGATTGTGATGTGCTGTTTGGGGCACTGTGCTGGAGTAGCTTTCAAATTTCATTGTATTCATGGAATGCAATGACAATAAAGGTATTCTATTCTATTCTATTCTATTCTATTCTATTCTATAAAGCTGTCCTTTGATGCAGGAGATCATAGTGACTTAAATTAAGTTCAGGCATTGCCTGGAATAACCATGTCAGATTTTGGGGAACCATGATAATAAGTGGGCTGTTAAACAAACCATACCTCTTGGAAGACCTACATTAAACATTGAGGGGCTGCCAAAAATAAGAGAGGGTAAATCCAGAAGGCAAGACAAGAAAGAATGGATCAAGGAGAGAAGCAACCTGGAATAAAGAGAAATTTTCTAACAGTGAGAACAATTGACCAATGGAACAGCTTGCCTTCAGAAGTCATGGTCTCTATCACTGGAGGCTTTTAAGTTAAAAGTGATGGAGACCCATGATGTTATGTATGTAGGTTTGAATGTTATTGGTTTATTTGAACTGTTCTTGTAAAATGTCAAATGGTATTGGTTTAAATAGTGCGGGAAGAAACCCTGCACTCCCATTGGCTGGCAGCTATGGCTGCAGGCTATAAGAAGCAGCCGTAGCCAAGCCAGGACGGGTCCATTCGAGCTGTAGTCACTAATAAAGTCTTTGCTGGAACTCCTCGCATCTGACTCTTCATGCAAACTTAACACATGACTTCTGAAGTTTGGACAACCACTTGTCTGGAATTGTATAGAGTGTACTGCTTGAGCAGGGTTTTAGACCAGAAGATTGCCAAGGTCCTTTCCAATTCTGTTACACTCATACTAACTGAGAAACAGCTAGTGATTCAATGCTTCAATATTGTGAAGAAGAAACTACTCTCACAACTTGAAGTAGATCAACCACATATTACATCCTGGACTCAAGAAGATTTAGAAGAACAATCAGAACAACTAGATGTGCAACCATCATCTGTAGCTGAAAAGTTATTGCCATCCAGTACATTGCAGAGCACAGCAGCTGATATAAGATAATAGCTAAAATAGCTACAATTAATCCTCAAGATTGATTACCAAGGCTCAGTGCAGAAGTACCATCAGGTAGTATGTTTTTGTGGTTGTTAAGTTACTAAGTTACATTATTGGCCAAGTGTGATTGGACTTTTCTTATCCTCTGCCACCTCTTTCTCCTTTTGCTTTCAAACTTCTCCAATATCTTTTCCAAATCATCTCTTCTCATTAGGTGGCCAAAGTATTTGACTTCAGTTTCTGATCTTCCAAAGAACAATCTAGGTTGATTTCCTTTAGGATTGACTGGTTTGATTTCCTTAGATAGCATGTTAGAAGAAGCCAATAATTAGCTGGCTATTAACCAGTCATTGTGATAATAGACGAGGACTAGAATACAGCAGTGGTGCTAAATGATAGCAACATCAGGAAGGAAATAAGAAGCTGAAGAAGTACCAAGGCCTGAAGGAGGAATTAGACAGGAAGTGGAAAGTAAAGACCAAAGTGGTCTAGTAGTGGTAGGAGTACTCACGGCTGTGACTCCTAAGCTGGGAAAGTGGATCCAACAGATCCCAAGACCAATGTCAGAGTTCTGCACTCAGAAGAATGCACTGTTAAGAATGCACTGTTAGTTCCAGGCCTTTGGTAGAGGATCCAAGACATGTATCATCCATAGGAGTGAGAACAGATTTTTAATTTTTGTTTGCGTCAAAAAGGAAACCCTTCTTAATTCTTTCTCAAAAGATTTAAAATGGTGAAGACATTTCTCTTGCAGGTAGAAATAATCTCACATAATATATTCATTTCATAATATATTCTTATAACCTGTCTTCAAGAGATTTTTCTTTTAACAAGATAAATCAGACGCAACTATATATATCCTCTTGACTCCATATATTAGGAAATTTCAAGAAAGAAGAAGAAAATTGACTACTACTTAATTTAAATAGTAAACAGTACTTGTTTACTGTGGAAAAAATCACCTCTGTAAGTTATGTCCTCCTTCCATATGGCAGGAAGAAATCTGAAGTGATTTAATACCATATGGCAATGTTTCTTTATCTGTGGGAAAGTGCTGCAAATTTATCTCCTGCATGACAGTGGTTGCAAAAGTCTTCTCACAGAAATGCTCATAGAATCATCAGAGGGTGGTGTCCCTCTGGTTGAGTTATGCCCTCCAGGTTTCCGGGTTGTACACCGGCCACGGGCCCAGGGAAGGGGTGGTGGGGTGGCTGTGGTTATCCGGGAGACCCTGTTTCCAAGGGAGGTCACTGTTCCAGAGACAGGCGGGAGTGAGACCCTCCTCCTGAGGTGGGAGCCTAACGGTCGGGTGGGCTTGCTGCTCGCATACCTTTCTCCCAGCTGTGTGACAGCAGCCCTGCCTGGGCTTCTTGATGTCCTCTCGGGGGTGGTGGTGGAGTTCCCGGACCTTATAGTCCTGGGGGACTTCAACTTGCCCTCCCTGGGGGAACGTCGGATTGGCCCAGGAATTCATGGCTTCTATGGAAGCCATGGGCCTGACCCAATTAATTCTGGGCCCGACTCATGAGGGGGGAAACACTCTTGACCTAGTTTTTGTCTCTGAGCAGTGGCGTAGTGACAGAGGGCAAGCCACTTTTACGGCATTGCCCGTTCCATGGTCTGATCACTATCTCCTATGGCTGGTCTTCCAACAGGCCGCCCCCCACTGCTGGGATGAGGAGCCGCCTAGATGGTTCTGCCCCAGGTGCCTTATGGACCCGGAGAGGTTCCAGGCGGAATTGAGGTTTCTTCCCTCTCCCCTTGCCCACAGCTCTGTCGAGGATCTGACGTCTGCTTGGCAACAGGCCGCGTCGGAGGCCCTCGACAGGGTTGTCCCCACGTGACCCTTCACACGCCGTGGATCCCGGATGGCTCCTTGGTATTCAGAGGAGCTCCGGGAGATGAAACGCCGTCGGAGGGGCTTAGAGAGCAGGTGGAGGTCCACCCGCTCCCAATCCGATTGAGCCCAGCTAAGAGCCCATATTCAGACTTACCTGGTAGCTATGAGAGCGGCGAGAAGGTCTTATCTCTCCGCCCTCATAGCGTCCGTAGATAACCACCCAGCTGCCCTGTTTCGGGCTACCCGCTCTCTCCTTCGTCCGGATGGGGGGGCGGACCCATTGCGGGGAAGGGCTGAGGAGTTTGGTCAATATCTGTCGGATAAGATCTCTCGAATTCGGAGCGGGTTGTCCTCTGATTTGCAGTGGTCTGAGGAACGGGATACAGGCATTCTGGCCAGTGTGATTTGGGATGAGTTGGATCCTGTTTCTGAGGATGAAGTGGACAGGACTATGCGGCGGCTGAGTTCCACCACATGTTTATTGGACCCGTGCCCTTCCTGGCTGGCCTACGCCACCAGGGAGGTCACCTGCAGTTGGCTCCAGGCAGTGGTCAATGCTTCATTAAGGGAGGGTGTTTTTCCCTCCGCCTTGAAGGAGGCGGTGGTGAGACCCCTCCTGAAGAAGCCTGCCCTGGACCCGACCGTGTTAGACAACTTTCGCCCAGTCTCCAACCTTCGCTTTTTGGCGAAGGTTGTTGAGAGTGTGGTGGCTTGGCAGGTCCCACTTTTCCTGGATGAAGCGGACTACCTGGATCCGTATCAATCGGGCTTCCAACCTGGTTTCAGCACGGAGACGGCATTGGTCGCGCTGATGGATGATCTCTGGAGGGCCCGGGACAGGGGTTTTTCCTCTGTCCTGGTCCTATTAGACCTCTCAGCGGCTTTCGATACCATCGACCATGGTATCCTTTTGTGACACCTCAAGGGGTAGGGAGTGGGGGGCACCGTGCTTCGGTGGTTCACCTCCTACCTCTTGGGGCGGTTGCAATCGGTATTGGCGGGGGGCAGTGTTCGACCCCGAGGGTGCTCTCTTGTGGGGTCCCTCAGGGGTCGGTTCTCTCCCCCCTGCTATTTAACATCTATATGAAGCCGCTGGGTGAGATCATCCGTGGTTTCGGGGTGAGATTCCATCAGTACACAGATGACACCCAGCTGTACATCTCTACCCCGAACCAAGTCAGCGATGCCCTCTCTCTGATGACCTGGTGTCTGGATGCGGTACGGATTTGGATGAGCAGGAACATGCTTCGACTCAACCCGGCCAAGGCTGAGTGGCTGTGCATACCGGCATCTCGGCCCAGTCAGGATTATCCATCTTTGGCCATAGTGGGAGCAGTGTTTCCCCCTGTGGATAGGGTGCGGATTCTGGGGGTCCTCCTGGACATACCACTCCGGTTGGAGGAGCAGGTGGGGGCCATCGCCAGGGGCGCCTTTGCCCAGCTCTGCCTTGTTCACCAACTACGCCCTTTTCTGGACCAAGATGCCCTGCGTACAGTCACTCATGCCCTTGTTACCTCTAGACTCGACTACTGCAACGCCCTCTATTTAGGACTGCCCTTGCATACCATCCGGAGATTGCAGCTGGTGCAGAATGCGGCAGCGTGGGTGGTGATGGGAGTTTCCCGATTCTCTCGTGTTACCCCCCTCCTGCGCTGCCTGCATTGGTTGCCAGTTGCACTCCGGGTGAGATTCAAGGTTATAGTTTTAACATCCAAGGTCCTGCATGACATGGGTCCTCAATATTTAAGGGAGCGACTCCTGCCGACATCGAATGCCAACCGCCCTGTGCGAGCACATAGGCAAGGACTCCTTGGGGTCCCATCGGCTGGCTAGTGCCAGCCGGCAGTCCCCCGATGACGAGCCTACTCTGTCGTGGCCCCCGACCTCTGGAACCAACTCCCCTTGGGGCTCCGCCTGGCCCCTGACCTCCGCACCTTCCACCATGATTTGAAGACCTGGTTGTTCGACCAACCCAGGCTGTGACCCTTTTGGGTGGGGGTGGTTTTATTTTTTTAGTATTTAATTGTCTTTTTGGGCTTGTTTAGTTTAATCTTTTCTTAATTCACTATTGTTGTATTTATTGTTTTAGCTGTGAGCCGCCCCGAGTCTTCGGAGATGGGGCGGCATACAAGTCCCAAAAATAAAATAAATAAAATAAAATTTAGAATATAATGAATCAAAAATACTTAATAGAAACAACATTTATTTTTGAACATTGTGCTATACAACTACTAGCAGTGCTACCATCGGTACAAGGAAATTATCCAATTTCTCCTTCCAGGTCTCCCTACCAACTCATCTTTTCAGGTCTGCTTACAAAAGAGTACACTGGAACCTCCGCTCATTCCAGGACTTTGGTCGCAACCCAATTTGGTCGTGACTAGAAGTGAAACTTGTTAAGTTTGCATGAAGAGGCAGATGCGGAGTGCTTCAGCTCTTAAGTTTATTAGTGACTTCAGCTCAGAACGGACCCGATTTGGCTTAGCTGAGGCAGCTATATATAGCCGGCTGCCTCGGTTGACAGCCAATCAGGGTGCAGGGTTTTCCCATACTTTTTAACCAATGCTTTTAAACACTTTACAAGAACAACCAATCAATTCAAACTCTGCATACATAACACCCCTTCCCACTAGGTTTACTCCATACTCAAACCCCATCTATCTAATGTATTCTTTTAAATAGATGGGGCTCTTACATGTACGTTGACACCTACGTGGTTCAGATGTTTTAAGGTTCTCACCTCATGAGGGAGGAAATGTGTCTGTTGACATTTCCTTACTGGGACTTCTAGTAATGGTAGAACCTGTTTGGTTACTACAACCTGGTCTCTCCTCCCAATCCATCTCCAACCCAATATCAGCACCTAAGTCAGGTAGTGATGTGCAATCTTCCATTTGTAAAAATGGTTGTTGGCACTGTGACAGGTTTTGGGATGGTTCCTGTCGTGTTAGCTCGTTACACATGGGGTTGATTCTTGCTTGCTGATTATTCTCATAATCTTCCCCTTCCCCCCTGGAAGAGGCAGTAGGTATGGGAACCAGTGGTGATGCTCCTGAGGTAGGCTGGATCTTAACTGATCAATGTGCCTGTTCCAGAGGACACCATCCTCCGTTTGTACCCTGTAAGACCTGGGGCCTGTGATTTGGGTTATCTCAGCAGGAATCCATAATGGTTCACCCATAAGGTTCTTAGCATAAACAGAATCACCCACAGTGAATGTGCGAATTTTGCTAGTGGAATCTAGTGGTGCATTGGGTGCGTAAGTGGGATGAAGGCGGTCAAGGGGAGACCTGAGTTTCCTACCCATCAACAACTCGGCTGGGGTTAAGTTAGTTGAGGGGTTGGGAGTGATATGCTGGACACTGAGTAGTTTTTCAACTTTCTCAGTGATGTCCCATGGACCCAATTGCTGAAGTTTCTCCTTGGTAAATCATACCATGCGTTCAGCCCGGCCGTTAGCCGAAGGATGCCCAGGGGCTGTCAGGGCATGTCTGATACCCTGCTGTGCTAGATATGATTCAAACAGGTTGGATGTAAATTGAGGACCATTGTCAGAAACAAGCACATCAGGTAACCCGTGAGTTACAAAAAGCTTTTAAGCTGTTTGATGACAGCTTCAGCTGTAGTGGATGCCATTGGGATAACCTCTTGCCATTTGGAATATACATCTACTATAATAAGGAAAGTGTGCCCTCTGGTAGGGCCAGCAAAATCAATGTGAATCCTGGACCATGGGCCCCTAGGACATTCCCATTCCTGTTTGGGGGCGAGAGGTGGAGCAGGCCTCACTATCTGACAGTTGGGACAGGATGCAACCCAGTTTTCAACCATTTTGTCAATACCTGGCCACCATACATAACTCCTGGCCAATCCCTTCATTCTGACAATTCCTGGATGACCCTCATGTAACATTTCCAAAACCTCTTTTTGTAGTTTTGCAGGAATAACCTGCAAAGGAATAAAATACATCCTCTTAATACAGATAATTCAGTTTGCCTGGATTTAAAAGGTTGGGTGAGTTGAGGTAGATCTTGAAGTGGCCAACCTTTCTTAATCCAGCCTATAACAGGAGCCAATAAAGTGTCTTTGGCAGTCTCTCTGGCAATTTGAGCAGCATGTACTGGAAGCTTGGCAACAGTTTCTAGAAAAAGGTGTGAGTCTCAGGAGCAGGGTCCTCGATGTGTGAAGGAAGTGGGCAGCGACTCAAAGCATCTGAGTGCCCAATGTCTTTACCAGGTCTGTGGATCAGTTTGTATGAATAAGCAGCAAGAAATTCAGTCCATCTCAGCATTCTTGGTGACAGGATTGTGGGCATTGCTTTGTCCCCTGCCACAATGCCTAAAAGAGGTTTGTGATCTGTGACAACAGTAAATGTTCTCCCATATAGATACTCATGGAATTTCTTGACAGCTGCTACAATTGCCAAAGCTTCCTTGTCCAGTTGGCTGTAGTTTCTCTCTTGCTTTAATCAAGGTGCGAGAGTAAAATGCAATAGGTGCTTCCCTTCCACTGGGAAGCAGGTGGCTCAACACCCCCCCCACTCCAAAAGGGGATGCATCACAAGTCAGTACAACAGGCAAATTCTCAGAGAACTGTATTAGTACAGAATCATATGTGATTTGTCTCTTAATATTGTTAAATGCAGCTTGTTCCTTTCTGCCCCAGACCCATGCAGATTTTTTGTCCAATAATCTATGTAGGGGTTCTGCAATGGTTGCCTTCTGAGGTAGAAACATATGATAGAAGTTAATGAGTCCCAAGAATGCTTGCAAATCTGTTTTGCATTTTGGCCTGGGGGCTTCTTTGATTGCCTGAACTTTGGCCTCTGTGGGGTGGATGCCATGTTTATCAATCATGTAACCCAAGAATTCCACTTTATCTGTTCTAAGTGTGCATTTTTCTTCTTTGACTTTTAACCCCGCTTTTTTGAATCTGGTTAGGAGTTCTCTGAGTCTCTCGTGTAACTGAGTGTCATTTTCAGCAGAAATTAAACGTCATCAAAATAAGGCACCACCCTGGCAACCCTTGTAGCATCCTTTCCATAAGGCTTTGGAAGATGCCTGGTGCCACGCTTACTCCAAATTGCAACCTTTTGCATTTGAAGGCACCTCTATGGGTTACAATGGTTTGGGCTTCTGCAGTGGCATCATCAACTGTTAACTGTTGATATGCCTGAGCCAGGTCCAATTTGTGAAAACTGTGCCCCCTCCAAGAGAATGTAATAAATGATGCACTACTGGAACTGGATATGCTCTGTTGTAGCGCATGGTTCAATGTCCCCTTATAGTCTCTACAAATTCTCACTGACCCATCAGCCTTGACTGGTGTCTCCCACCTGGAGTGGTCAGTGGGCTCTAAAACCCCTTGAGCTATTAGTTTATCTAATTGTGCATCAATTTTTTCTTTAAGGCAAATGGAACCCTTCTGGGTTTTAAAGCGGATTGGTTGTACCTTGGGATCTAGGTTAAGGTGATAGGGGTCCCCAAGTACTTGCCTAATCCGCTGCTGAAGACCTCTGGAAACTCAGACTTCAAGGCCTCTTCCCACTCAGTGTTGCTCACGTGATTCATGCCAGTCACCTCGATGCCCAGCGGGTTGAACCATTCAAGTCCCAGCAGACTTGGGCGATCCTTGTCTCGATGGTCAGTGGTAGGCGTTTGGTGTGGCCTTTGAACTTCACGTTGAATTCTCTTGTTCCAACTACTGGAATCTTGTTCCTTGGTAGTCTTTAAGAGTCAATGCTTGCTTCTTGAAGTGATTCTTCTGAATATTTGGTAACATATTCTTTGAATAGTCTTTGAATAGTGTCCCATGACACCATAGATAGTATGAGCCTGAGTCCACTTCCATTTGGCAAGGCCTTCCTTCAATAAGTACCTTGACATGCACTTTTCTGCTTTTTAAAGGAGAAGAATGACCAATAGTTACTGTTTGATGAGTTTCATTCTTCCCATTTGCTTCTGTACTGCCCCATTTTCTCACTGAGGTTGTTTGGCTTGAATTCTTTGTCTTTGTTTGCAGCAAACTTCCTTCTGTTGGGTGGAGTTCTGGATGATTTGCAGACTCTTGCTAGGTGTCCTCTTTTTTCACAACAGGCAAATGGTGTCTAGAAACTTGCATTCAGTGCGGGGGTGGCTTCCCCCACAACCTCTGCAGTAAAAATCTTGCCTCTTTCTTCCCAGGTCTTTCTTTTTCCGCTCCATTCTGAGTCTGTAAATTCCTTCCTCCACCTCACTGCAATCTGACTCAGAATCTAGTTCCTCACAATGATTTGTGGTGGACTTTTCCCCATCAGGATGGCTCGTGGCCCTGTTTATCTTCTTCATGGCTGCTGCTGAGGACTTGGTAGCTTCTGCTGAAGAGGCTTCTTCTATTGCTTCTTTCAGCATGATCTTAGGTTTCATTAACAACTTACTCTGTAACACCTTGTCTTTAAGGCCCAAAATAAACGATCGGCGCATGGCCTCCTCTAAACTGTTGAATTCATGCACCCCCAATGTCTCTTAAACTTGCCACGAAGTCGTTTATGCTTCGTTTTCCCCTGATCCGCGATGGTAAAACTCCGTCTCTTAATGAGGCATGATACTTGTGGCATGTAATGGGCTCTTAACAGCCTTTCCAGATCAGGCCAAGCCATTACCTTCAAATCTGCTGCTCCTGCGGTGCCTTCACCATCTTGAAAACTGCCGGACGCGGTAATAAGGAAAACCGCCCTCTTCCGCTGCTCGGAAATGGCGGCAAGATCGTTCCCTCCAGATACATTTGGAAACAATCTGCATATGACTCCCAGTCTTCTGCCATCGGATCGAGCGGGCTGGGGGGGTGTTCAGCGCAGCCATCTGCTCTTCTTCTGTTCAGCGTTGCCTTCTCTTCAGAGGAATCCCATCCTAAATTGCCAGTGTTAAGTTTGCATGAAGAGGCAGATGCGGAGTGCTTCAGCTCTTAAGTTTATTAGTGACTTCAGCTCAGAGCGGACCGATTTGGCTTAACGAGGCAGCTATATATAGCGGCTGCCTCGGTTGACAACAATCAGGGTGCAGGGTTTTCCCTTTTTAACCAATGCTTCAAACACTTCAAGAACAACCAATCAATTCAAACTCATACATAACAAAA
>SOZL01000031.1:109241-191813 GCA_009733165.1 Naja naja | reverse complement strand
TCTTTTCTTGTTAATTTTTAAACTACAGAAAAGCCATAAAATGAAATATGTCATAGTTGCACAACATATCAATATCAAATTTCTATATCGTCCATCACACAAGTGTGATTCTGTATTAACACAGAACAGTGGGAGAACACCAAGTCTTCTGATATCTTTTTAAATACTCAATAGATCTAATCTATTTTATATTCCTTATTTTGTTTATACCATAATGTATATAAACTAGTGCTTCTCTAAGACAAGACAACAGTGAATTCTTTAGGAACATAAGCTGATTGGGTATAACTTTGAGCCCATTCCTAACTCACAGTTTGTAGTTGTGAGGAAAATAGAAGACAGCTTTAAGTATGTTTGCCAGCTTGATACATACACATCCATCCATCCATCCATCCATCCATCCATCCATCCATCTGGCAGCTGGATAGCTAGCCTAGTGGGTTAGAATGAGGACTAATAGATTGAGAACAGTTTCTTTTCCAAGGCAGTAATTGTCTTGAATCAAGCAGTGCATTTGTGATTTAGTCCTATTATTATTATTATTTTAATTTTTAAATACTCTGTAGTGTGATTGTGATGTGCTGTTTGGGGCACTGTGCTGGAGTAGCTTTCAAATTTCATTGTATTCATGGAATGCAATGACAATAAAGGTATTCTATTCTATTCTATTCTATTCTATTCTATTCTATAAAGCTGTCCTTTGATGCAGGAGATCATAGTGACTTAAATTAAGTTCAGGCATTGCCTGGAATAACCATGTCAGATTTTGGGGAACCATGATAATAAGTGGGCTGTTAAACAAACCATACCTCTTGGAAGACCTACATTAAACATTGAGGGGCTGCCAAAATAAAGAGGGTAAATCCAGAAGGCAAGACAAGAAAGAATGGATCAAGGAGAGAAGCAACCTGGAATAAAGAGAAATTTTCTAACAGTGAGAACAATTGACCAATGGAACAGCTTGCCCAGAAGTCATGGTCTCTATCACTGGAGGCTTTTAAGTTAAAAGTGATGGAGACCCATGATATGTATGTAGGTTTGAATGTTATTGGTTTATTTGAACTGTTCTTGTAAAATGTCAAATGGTATTGGTTTAAATAGTGGGAAGAAACCCTGCACTCCCATTGGCTGGCAGCTATGGCTGCAGGCTATAAGAAGCAGCCGTAGCCAAGCCAGGACGGGTCCATTCGAGCTGTAGTCACTAATAAAGTCTTTGCTGGAACTCCTGCATCTGACTCTTCATGCAAACTTAACACATGACTTCTGAAGTTTGGACAACCACTTGTCTGGAATTGTATAGAGTGTACTGCTTGAGCAGGGTTTTAGACCAGAAGATTGCCAAGGTCCTTTCCAATTCTGTTACACTCATACTAACTGAGAAACAGCTAGTGATTCAATGCTTCAATATTGTGAAGAAGAAACTACTCTCACAACTTGAAGTAGATCAACCACATATTACATCCTGGACTCAAGAAGATTTAGAAGAACAATCAGAACAACTAGATGTGCAACCATCATCTGTAGCTGAAAAGTTATTGCCATCCAGTACATTGCAGAGCACAGCAGCTGATATAAGATAATAGCTAAAATAGCTACAATTAATCCTCAAGATTGATTACCAAGGCTCAGTGCAGAAGTACCATCAGGTAGTATGTTTTTGTGGTTGTTAAGTTACTAAGTTACATTATTGGCCAAGTGTGATTGGACTTTTCTTATCCTCTGCCACCTCTTTCTCCTTTTGCTTTCAAACTTCTCCAATATCTTTTCCAAATCATCTCTTCTCATTAGGTGGCCAAAGTATTTGACTTCAGTTTCTGATCTTCCAAAGAACAATCTAGGTTGATTTCCTTTAGGATTGACTGGTTTGATTTCCTTAGATAGCATGTTAGAAGAAGCCAATAATTAGCTGGCTATTAACCAGTCATTGTGATAATAGACGAGGACTAGAATACAGCAGTGGTGCTAAATGATAGCAACATCAGGAAGGAAATAAGAAGCTGAAGAAGTACCAAGGCCTGAAGGAGGAATTAGACAGGAAGTGGAAAGTAAAGACCAAAGTGGTCTAGTAGTGGTAGGAGTACTCACGGCTGTGACTCCTAAGCTGGGAAAGTGGATCCAACAGATCCCAAGACCAATGTCAGAGTTCTGCACTCAGAAGAATGCACTGTTAAGAATGCACTGTTAGTTCCAGGCCTTTGGTAGAGGATCCAAGACATGTATCATCCATAGGAGTGAGAACAGATTTTTAATTTTTGTTTGCGTCAAGGAAACCCTTCTTAATTCTTTCTCAAAAGATTTAAAATGGTGAAGACATTTCTCTTGCAGGTAGAAATAATCTCACATAATATATTCATTTCATAATATATTCTTATAACCTGTCTTCAAGAGATTTTTCTTTTAACAAGATAAATCAGACGCAACTATATATATCCTCTTGACTCCATATATTAGGAAATTTCAAGAAAGAAGAAGAAAATTGACTACTACTTAATTTAAATAGTAAACAGTACTTGTTTACTGTGGAAAAAATCACCTCTGTAAGTTATGTCCTCCTTCCATATGGCAGGAAGAAATCTGAAGTGATTTAATACCATATGGCAATGTTTCTTTATCTGTAAAGTGCTGCAAATTTATCTCCTGCATGACAGTGGTTGCAAAAGTCTTCTCACAGAAATGCTCATAGAATCATCAGAGGGTGGTGTCCCTCTGGTTGAGTTACCCTCCAGGTTTCCGGGTTGTACACCGCCACGGGCCCAGGGAAGGGGTGGTGGGGTGGCTGTGGTTATCCGGGAGACCCTGTTTCCAAGGGAGGTCACTGTTCCAGAGATAGGCGGAGTGAGACCCTCCTCCTGAGGTGGGGCCTAATGGTCAGGGTGGGCTTGCTGCTCGCATACCTTTCTCCCAGCTGTGTGACAGCAGCCTGCCTGGGCTTCTTGATGTCCTCTGGGGTGGTGGTGGAGTTCCCGGACCTTATAGTCCTGGGGACTTCAACTTGCCCTCCCTGGGGGAGCGTCGGGTTGGCCCAGGAATTCATGGCTTCTATGGAAGCCATGGGCCTGACAATTAATTCTGGGCCCGACTCATGAGGGAAACACTCTTGACCTAGTTTTTGTCTCTGAGCAGTGGCGTAGTGACAGAGGGCAAGCCACTTTACGGCATTGCCCGTTCCATGGTCTGATCACTATCCCTATGGCTGGTCTTCCAACAGGCCGCCCCACTGCTGGGATGAGGAGCCGCCTAGATGGTTCTGCCCCAGGTGCCTTATGGACCCGGAGGGTTCCAGGCGGAACTGGGGTTTCTTCCCTCTCCCCTTGCCCACAGCTCTGTAGGATCTGGCGTCTGCTTGGCAACAGGCTGCGTCGGAGGCCCTCGACAGGGTTGTCCCCAGTGACCCTTCACGCCCGTGGATCCCGGATGGCTCCTTGGTATTCAGAGGAGCTCCGGGAGATGAAAGCCGTCGGAGGGGCTTAGAGAGCAGGAGGTCCACCCGCTCCCAATCCGATCGAGCCCAGCTAAGAGCCCATATTAGACTTACCTGGTAGCTATGAGGCCGAAGGTCTTATCTCTCGCCCCTCATAGCGTCCGTACCAAGCTGCCCTGTTTCGGGCTACCTCTCCCTTCGTCCGGATGGGGGCGGACCCATTCTTGAGAAGGGCTGAGGAGTTTGGTCAATATCTGTCGGATAAGATCTCTCGAGATGAGGGTTGTCCTCTGATTTGCAGTGGTCTGAGGAACGGGATACAGGCAGTCTGGCCAGTGTGATTTGGGATGAGTTGGATCCTGTTTCTGAGGATGAAGTGGACAGGACTATCGCGGCTGAGTTCCACCACATGTTTATTGGACCCGTGCCCTTCCTGGCTGGCCTATGCCACCAGGGAGGTCACCTGCAGTTGGCTCAGGCAGTGGTCAATGCTTCATTAAGGGAGGGTGTTTTCCCTCCGCCTTGAAGGCGGTGGTGAGACCCCTCCTGAAGAAGCCTGCCCTGGACCCGACCGTGTTAGACAACTTTCGTCCAGTCTCCAACCTTCGCTTTTTGGCGAAGGTTGTTGAAATGTGGTGGCTCGGCAGTTTCCACTTTTCCTGGATGAAGCGGACTACCTGGATCCATATCAATCGGGCTTCCAACCTGGTTTCAGCGAGCGGCATTGGTTGGCGCTGATGGATGATCTCTGGAGGGCCGGGACAGGGGTTTTCCTCTGTCCTGGTCCTATAGACCTCTCAGCTGCTTTTGATACCATCGACCATGGTATCCTTTTGCGACACCTCAAGGGGTTGGGAGTGGGGGCACCGTGCTTGGTGGTTCACCTCCTACCTCTCGGGCGGTTACAACGGTATTGGCGGGGGCAGTGTTCGGTGAGGGTGCTCTCTTGTGGGGTCCCTCAGGGTGTTCTCCCCCTATTTAACATCTATATGGCCGCTGGGTGAGATCATCGTGGTTTTAGGTGAGATTCCATCAATGCATGACACCCAGCTGTACATCTCTACGAACCAAGTCAGATGCCCTCTCTCTGATGACCCGGTGTCTGGATGCGGTACGGATTTGGATGAGCAGGAACATGCCCGACTCAACCCGGCCAAGGCTGAGTGGCTGTGCATACCGGCATCTCGGCCCAGTCAGGATTATCCATCTTTGGCCATAGGGGGAGCGGTGTTGCCCCTGTGTGGATGGGGCGGAATCTGGGGTCCTCCTGGACATACGGCTCGGTTGGAGGAGCAGGTGGGGCCATGTCGCCAGGGGCCTTTGCCCACTCTGCCTTGTTACCAACTTCGCCCTTTTCTGGACCAAGATGCCCTCGTACAGTCACTCATGCCCTTGTTACCTCTAGACTTCGACTACTGCAGCGCCCTCTATTTAGGACTGCCCTTGCATACCATCCGGAGATTGCAGCTGGTGCAGAATCGGCGTGGGTGGTGATGGGAGTTTCCCGATTCTCCCATGTTACCCCCTCCTGGCTGCCTGCATTGGTTGCCAGTTGCACTCGGGTGAATTCAAGGTTCTAGTTTAACATACAGGTCCTGCATGACATGGGTCCTCAATATTTAAGGGGCGACTCCTGCCGACATCGAATGCCAACGCCCTGTCTGAGCACATAGGCAGGACTCCTTGGGGTCCCATCGGCTGGCTAGTGCCAGCTGGCAGTCCCCGATGACAAGCCTACTCTGTCGCGGCCCCGACCTCTGGAACCAACTCCCCTTGGGGCTCCATACCCCTGACCTCCGCACCTTCACCATGATTTGAAGACCTGGTTGTTCGACCAACCCAGGCTGTGACCCTTTGGGTGGGGGTGGTTTTATTTTTAGTATTTAATTGTCTTTTTGGGCTTGTTTAGTTTAATCTTTTCTTAATTCACTATTGTTGTATTTATTGTTTTAGCTGTGAGCAGCCCAGTCTTGGAGATGGGGCGCATACAAGTCCCAAAATAAAATAAATAAAATAAAATTTAGAATATAATGAATCAAAATACTTAATAGAAACAACATTTATTTTTGAACATTGTGCTATACAACTACTGCAGTGCTACCATCGTTTACAAGGAAATTATCCAATTTCTCCTTCCAGGTCTCCCTACCAACTCATCTTTTCAGGTCTGCTTACAAAAGTACACTGGAACCTCTCATTCAGGACTTTGGTGCAACCCAATTTGGTCGTGACTAGAAGTGAAACTTGTTAAGTTTGCATGAAGAGGCAGATCTCAGAGTGCTTCAGCTCTTAAGTTTATTAGTGACTTCAGCTCAGGCGGACCCGATTTGGCTTAGCTGAGGCAGCTATATATAGCCGGCTGCCTCGGTTGACAGCCAATCAGAGTGCAGGGTTCCCATACTTTTTAACCAATGCTTTTAAACACTTTACAAGAACAACCAATCAATTCAAACTCTGCATACATAACACCCCTTCCCACTAGGTTTACTCCATACTCAAACCCCATCTATCTAATGTATTCTTTTAAATAGGTGGGGCTCTTACATGTCGTTGAGACCTCACGTGGTTCAGATGTTTTAAGGTTCTCACCTTGAGGGAGGAAATGTGTCTGTTGACATTTCCTTACTGGGACTTCTAGTAATGGTAGAACCTGTTTGGTTACTACAACCTGGTCTCTCCTCCCAATCCATCTCCAACCCAATGTCAGCACCTAAGTCAGGTAGTGATGTGCAATCTTCCATTTGTAAAAATGGTTGTTGGCACTGTGACAGGTTTGGGATGGTTCCTGTCGTGTTAGCTCGTTACACATGGGGTTGATTCTTGCTTGCTGATTATTCTCATAATCTTCCCTTCCCCTGGAAGAGGAGTAGGTATGGAACCAGTGGTGATGCTCCTGAGGTAGGCTGGATCTTAACTGATCAATGTGCCTGTTCCAGAGGACACCATCCTCCGTTTGTACCCTGTAAGACCTGGGGCCTGTGATTTGGGTTATCTCAGCAGGAATCCATAATGGTTCACCCAGGTTCTTAGCATAAACAGAATCACCCACAGTGAATGTCAATTTTGCTAGTGGAATCTAGTGGTGCATTGGGTGCGTAAGTGGGATGAAGGTCAGGGGAGCCTGAGTTTCCTACCCATCAACAACTTCGGCTGGGGTTAAGTTAGTTGAGGGGTTGGGAGTATATGCTGGACACTGAGTAGTTTTTCAACTTTCTCAGTGATGTCCCATGGACCCAATTGCTGAAGTTTTTCCTTGGTAAATCATACCATGTTCAGCCGGCCGTTAGCGAAGGATGCCCAGGGGCTGTCAGGGCATGTCTGATACCCTGCTGTGCTAGATATGATTCAAAACAGGTTGGATGTAAATTGAGGACCATTGTCAGAAACAAGCACATCAGGTAACCCGTGAGTTACAAAAAGCTTTTAAGCTGTTTGATGACAGCTTCAGCTGTAGTGGATGCCATTGGGATAACCTCTGCCATTTGGAATATACATCTACTATAATAAGGAAAGTGTGCCCTCTGGTAGGGCCAGCAAAATCAATGTGAATCCTGGACCATGGGCCCTAGGACATTCCCATTCCTGTTTGGGGGCGAGAGGTGGAGCAGGCCTCACTATCTGACAGTTGGGACAGGATGCAACCCAGTTTTCAACCATTTTGTCAATACCTGGCCACCATACATAACTCCTGGCCAATCCCTTCATTCTGACAATTCCCGGATGACCCTCATGTAACATTTCCAAAACCTCTTTCTGTAGTTTTGCAGGAATAACCACCCTGTTACCCCACAAAATACATCCTCTTAATACAGATAATTCAGTTTGCCTGGATTTAAAAGGTTGGGCAAGTTGAGTAGATCTTGAAGTGGCCAACCTTTCTTAATCCAGCCTATAACAGGAGCCAATAAAGTGTCTTTGGCAGTCTCTCTGGCAATTTGAGCAGCATGTACTGGAAGCTTGGCAACAGTTTCTAGAAAAAAGGTGTGAGTCTCAGGAGCAGGGTCCTCGATGTGTGAAGGAAGTCGGCAGCGACTCAAAGCATCTGAGTGCCCAATGTCTTTACCAGGTCTGTGGATCAGTTTGTATGAATAAGCAGCAAGAAATTCAGTCCATCTCAGCATTCTTGGTGACAGGATTGTGGGCATTGCTTTGTCCCCTGCCACAATGCCTAAAAGAGGTTTGTGATCTGTGACAACAGTAAATGTTCTCCCATATAGATACTCATGGAATTTCTTGACAGCTGCTACAATTGCCAAAGCTTCCTTGTCCAGTTGGCTGTAGTTTCTCTCTTGCTTTAATCAAGGTGCGAGTAAAATGCAATAGGTGCTTCCCTTCCACTGGGAAGCATGTGGCTCAACACCCCCACTCCAAAGGGGATGCATCACAAGTCAGTACAACAGGCAAATTCTCAGAGAACTGTATTAGTACAGAATCATATGTGATTTGTCTCTTAATATTGTTAAATGCAGCTTGTTCCTTTCTGCCCCAGACCCATGCAGATTTTTTGTCCAATAATCTATGTAGGGGTTCTGCAATGGTTGCCTTCTGAGGTAGAAACATATGATAGAAGTTAATGAGTCCCAAGAATGCTTGCAAATCTGTTTTGCATTTTGGCCTGGGGGCTTCTTTGATTGCCTGAACTTTGGCCTCTGTGGGGTGGATGCCATGTTTATCAATCATGTAACCCAAGAATTCCACTTTATCTGTTCTAAGTGTGCATTTTCTTCTTTGACTTTTAACCCCGCTTTTTGAATCTGGTTAGGAGTTCTCTGAGTCTCTCGTGTAACTGAGTGTCATTTTCAGCAGAAATTAAAACGTCATCAAAATAAGGTACCACCCCTGGCAACCCTTGTAGCATCCTTTCCATAAGGCTTTGGAAGATGCCTGGTGCCACGCTTACTCAAATTGCAACCTTTTGCATTTGAAGGCACCTCTATGGGTTACAATGGTTTGGGCTTCTGCAGTGGCATCATCAACTTTTAACTGTTGATATGCCTGAGCCAGGTCCAATTTGACGAAAACTGTGCCCCCTCCAAGATAATGTAGTAAATGATGCACTACTGGAACTGGATATGCGCTCTGTTGTAGCACATGGTTCAATGTCCCCTTATAGTCTCTACAAATTCTCACTGACCCATCAGCCTTGACTGGTGTCTCCCACCTAGAGTGGTCAGTGGGCTCTAAAACTCCTTGAGCTATTAGTTTATCTAATTGTGCATCAATTTTTTTCTTTAAGGCAAATGGAACCCTTCTGGGTTTTAAACGGATTGGTTGTACCTTGGGATCTAGGTTAAAGGTGATAGGGGTCCCCAAGTACTTGCCTAATCCGCTGCTGAAGACCTCTGGAAACTCAGACTTCAAGGCCTCTTCCCACTCAGTGTTGCTCACGTGATTGATGCCAGTCACCTCGATGTCCAGCGGGTTGAACCACTCAAGGCCCAGCAGACTTGGGCGATCCTTGTCTACGATGATCAGTGGAAGGCGTTTGGTGTGGCCTTTGAACTTCACGTTGAATTCTCTTGTTCCAACTACTGGAATCTTGTTCCCTTGGGAGTCTTTAAGAGTCAATGCTTGCTTCTTGAAGTGCTTCTTCTGAATATTTGGTAACAAATATTCTTTGAATAGTCTTTGAATAGTGTCCCATGACACCATAGATAGGTATGAGCCTGAGTCCACTTCCATTTGGCAAGGCCTTCCTTCAATAAGTACCTTGACATGCACTTTTCTGCTTTTTAAAGGAGAAGAATGACCAATGGTCACTGTTTGATGAGTTTCATTCTTCCCATTTGCTTCTGTACTGCGCCCCATTTTCTCACTGAGGTTGTTTGGCTTGAATTCTTTGTCTTTGTTTGCAGCAAACTTCCTTCTGTCGGGTGGAGTTCTGGATGATTTGCAGACTCTTGCTAGGTGTCCTCTTTTTTCACAACGAAGGCAAATGGTGTCTAGAAACTTGCATTCAGTGCGGGGGTGGCTTCCCCCACAACCTCTGAAGTAAAAATCTTGCCTCTTTCTTCCCAGGTCTTTCTTTTTCCGCTCCATTCTGAGTCTGTAAATTCCTTCCTCTACCTCACTGCAATCTGACTCAGAATCTAGTTCCTCACAATGATTTGTGGTGGACTTTTCCCCATCAGGATGGCTCGTGGCCCTGTTTATCTTCTTCATGGCTGCTGCTGAGGACTTGGTAGCTTCTGCTGAAGAGGCTTCTTCTATTGCTTCTTTCGGCATGATCTTAGGTTTCATTAACAACTTGCTCTGTAACACCTTGTCTTTAAGGCCCAAAATGAAACGATCGCGCATGGCCTCCTCTAAACTGTTGAATTCGCATGCACCCCCAATGTCTCTTAAACTTGCCACGAAGTCGTTTATGCTTTCGTTTTCCCCCTGATCACGATGGTAAAACTCACGTCTCTTAATGAGGCATGATACTTGTGGCATGTAATGGGCTCTTAACAGCCTTTCCAGATCAGGTCAAGCCATTACCTTCAAATCTGCTGCTCTTGCGAGTGCCTTCACCATCTTGAAAACTGCCGGACCGCAGTATGTAAGGAAAACCGCCCTCTTCCGCTGCTCGGAAATGGCGGCAAGATCGTTTCCCTCCAGATACATTTGGAAACAATCTGCATATGACTCCCAGTCTTCTGCCATCAGATCGAACGGGGCTGGGGGGGGGTGTTCAGCGCAGCCATCTCGCTCTTCTTCTGTTCCGCGTTGCCTTCTGTTCAGAGGAATCCCATCCTCGTCGCCAGTGTTAAGTTTGCATGAAGAGGCAGATGCGGAGTGCTTCAGCTCTTAAGTTTATTAGTGACTTCAGCTCAGAACGGACCCGATTTGGCTTAACCGAGGCAGCTATATATAGCCGGCTGCCTCGGTTGACAGCCAATCAGGGTGCAGGGTTTTCCCGCACTTTTTAACCAATGCTTTTAAACACTTTACAAGAACAACCAATCAATTCAAACTCTGCATACATAACAAAACTAACTGTGCATGCACGCACACACAAAATGGCACAGAAGGAGAAATTGCCATGGCAGGGAAAATCACCACAGCTGTATTTGATTGCCACCCAAGGATGTGTTCATGACCAGAGTCGAACATTTTGTGGATTTTTTGGTCGGCACCCAATTTCCTCGTGGTCAGAAGCATTCATGACTCTAATTGATTACTAATTGTAATGGTTATTGTGCAAAATATTTGTACCAGACGACACACCATTTAAATGAAAGATGGATTGTTTATATAAAATAAAATAAAAATTGATGTTTTGCCCATTTTTCTGTTCCTCTTCTATAGTTTCTTTTAACATAATTTTAATAATAGCAAACAACAAGAATAATTTCTGAGTGCACTATTACCAAATATCCTTGAATTCTTCCACAGTCAACTGTATTAATAGGTCTCTTCTCCTCTCATTGTAATCTTGAGTTCTCTCTGGCTCCCTTTATTCAAAATCCTCTCTTATAGTTCCCCCCACCTCCTAATCAACAACATTTTCCCAGGGAACTAACTCTTACAGTTGGTTTCAAAGTCTTCGTATATATTTTTGTAAGATTTTAAACAATTCTCAGAAAATATTCTTTGAAGTCCATCTGGCTCCTTAATCCATTTATAACTTTGCAAAATTAGTATTCTAGTCACGTTTTTGATATTCATTCAAAAATATTTTTTTTCCTTTTGGAAGTACTTACACTTGCATAAAACTTCTTTCATCAAGCATAAAAGGAAACTCACCTGATGAAATGAAACTTGTCTTTCTAAAGTTTCTTATTGAAAAAGCCACTTAAGAAACAATTACCTAAGGGGGTGAAGACAGAAAGCACACAATCCCAGGGTCTGTTTGAAGGCATTAAACTACAGATTAGACAAGATGACTTCCCCAGCCCACAGAGCTTTCAAACCTACTGTAGACCACTGTCTTATGGTCCTTCATTAAGAGCCTCTGTACAGAGCATACATGGGCAATCCTGACTTCCCTTGTGTTCTGGAGAAGAATTCCAAGGAGCCCATCCCTTCGTTGCTTCCTTTTTCTGCTGCAGTCATCAGCTTTGCTGACATCCCATCATTGTTTCTAAGAAGTCTCTTTGTAACCAACTTTAGAAGCATCTTGAATCACTTCAAATCTACTTGGTAAAAACAAACTTATTTTGACATTTCAATTTAATTAGTAAAGTTGAAGATTTAGTTGAACCTTCAGATCCAATCTTTGCCAGACCTAGTACAAATCACCCATACTTTGTGTTTTCTCATGAAATGTCTAGATATTTTGATAAACTCAATTTTTACTGAAAGATACAACTGCCTTCTTGGCACAGCTTGAATATAATCATGGATGCTATGAAAGGTCAACTGCCAAAGACTCCTTAAAAACATAAAAGAAAAACAAAATCTCCTAACATAGTTTCTTCTCAAGAGTCAAGCTATATTCACACCAAGGTCTAAACCATCATTTTTTAAATTCATGATTTACTGAATTGTCTCAATTACTTGATTTGTCTGAATTGCCCAATTTAAGATCACACACTGAATCATAATACAATTGTGTAGATTGCAGATTACATTGAACAAATCTCATTTTTGATTAGCATATTATGACAAGTTACAAGAGGCCATGCCTTCCTGGGAATCTGTTTCAGAGGCATAAACGTAACTTAGATATCCTAATGAATACCATATCCTGGTGAGAAAGAATGTGGTAGGTAGTTTATTGTCTCACAGAAGGATGTTTCTCAGAGAAGAAGGAAGACCTTGAATAGTTAAAAAAAAAAGGGGGGGGGGGAACCGAAGGAAGAAAAGGTGGCATAACAGCAAGTAAGAGTCACTAGTACTGTGATACAAAAGGGTTACAAAGTAAGATGGATCTAGGCAATGCTAACTCTTGAAAAATTGTTGTTTTAATTAAGAATGAAGTTGAGATGGATTAAGAAGTTTAGATTGATATTAGGAATGATAGATCAAGAAGAACTTGGGCTGCTAAAGTATCAGAAAAGAGGAGATTAATACCCTCCAGCATGAGAGAGACAGCAATACTTTATTCTTTTCTTAGCTCTAAACAGAGGTTGTTAATGTCTCTAAAATTGGAGAATGTCCCCATAAAACCAACTGTGTTTGTGTGTGTGCATATCTACATCTACACACACATACACACACACTATACATTTATACTACACTTAAACTATTTTACGCTACATAATATGTGGAGGAATGAAAAAAGTTTTACAATATATTTTGAATCCTCTTCCATTTTTTTTACAGGATCTATTTCTTTTAGAAAATTGTAAAACTTCTTATGGACTTTTTGGTAAAAATGAAAAACTTGTGATCTCTGTTTTTTATGATTAGATAGGAGAGATTATAAAAATAGGAGTAATATGCTGTGAATTTAGAGAGGTTAAAATATATTTATATATAACTGCTAAGAAGAATATCAGAAGCCACTTCTTTATCTATTTTTTCTTTTCTATTTTCTATTTTCTTTTCTATTTTCATGCACTTTTTATTCATTTTATTTTGTCAAGCGATTATAAGATAACAGGTATAAGTATAAACATAGTTGACAGTTTTTGGGGTTTGGGGAAGAAACCAGAGTCAGGTAGAGTATTCCAGACATTGACTACTCTATTGCTGAAGTCGTATTTCCTGCAATCAAGTTTGGTGTGGTTTATCTTGAGTTTGTATCTATTGTGTGCTCTTGTAATGGTTGAAGCTGAAGTATTCATTGACCGATAGGACATTGCAATATATAATTTTATGTACTATACTTAGATCGGACCAAAGGTGGCATAGTTCTAGATTTTCTAGGTCTAGAATTTCAAGTCTGGTGACATAAGGTATTCTGCAATGAGTAGAGGAGTGGAGAACTCTTCTTGTGAAATATTTCTGGACTTTCTCAACTGTATTAATATCAGATATGTAATGCGGGTTCCAGACCGATGAGCTGTATTCAAGTATTGGTCTAGCAAATGTTTTGTATGCTCTAGTTAGTAGTGTGATATTACCGGAGAAAAAGCTACATAAGATTAGGTTAACAACTCTTAATGCCTTTTTGGCTATGTAATTACAGTGGGCTCTAGCACTTAGATCATTAGAGATTAGTACTCCAAGGTCCTTGACAGAGTTTGGATCATCAACGAGGTCTTGACTATTCAGCTTGTATTTTATTTTCTGATTTTTTTTGCCAATATGTAAGACAGCATTTAGTTGTTGAGATTTGAAGCTGCCATTTGTTTGACCATTCTGATACATAGTCAAGGTCTTTTTGAAGGGTAGCAGAATTATCTGTGGTGTTGAAAAGCTTTATATCATTGGCAAAGAGAACGCAATTGCTCTTAATATGATCACAGAGGTCATTTATGTAGAGTATGAAGAGAGTTGGTCCTAGAACACTGCCTTGAGGGACACCACTGTTGGCAGGTACAGGATTTGATAGGACGCTCCCAAGTTTGACCATTTGTTGTCTTTTTGACAATGCTTCTATCCAGTTATGCAGGTGTCCAGAGATACCATAAGATTTTAGTTTTAGGAATAGTTTGTTGTGTATCACTGAATGAAAGGCTTTACAGAAGTCTATGTAAATTGAGTCTATTGCTTTGCCCTGATCGAGTTGTGTAGTCCATATGTTTTTGCAGAGTAAGAGTTGCAGATTACAGGATAGTTTTTTTTCTGAAACCAGATTGTTTGTTAGAGAGTAGGTTGTTTGTCTCTAAGTGGAGGATAATGGTTTGGTTAATAATTGATTTTACATGTGACGCAGCATAAAGAGATTGGTCTGTAGTTTTCAACTAGACTGGGGTCTTCCTTTTTGAAGATGGGGATGACAGTGACTAGTGACCATAGGTTTGGCAAGGAGCTGGTCCTGAAAGATTTTTCAAAGATTATGCTTAGAGGTTCGGCTATGGCAGCAGATAGCTTTTTTAAAGAAGTAGGCACATATTCCATCCGGTCCAATAGATAGAGATGGTTTTAGATTGCGTAGTGCTTTTTCAACATTGTCTTCTGTAAAATTGATATGTATTAGATCATTGTAGTTGTCTGTGGTTCGATTAGGAAATACTAGGCATGATCCATTGCTGTTTACAAATACTGAGCCAAAGAATGTGTTAAAGAGATTGGCTTTAATGGTGTCTTCGTTGCAGTCTTTACCATTAGGTCCTTTCAGGGGTGGGATGGACCTTGAGTCTTTTAGTTTGTTGTTTACAAAATTGTAGAAATCATGGGTAGAATTGGTATGTAGAAGGTTTTCCTCTTGTTTAATGTGATAATTGGTGCATTCGGTCTTTATCTGGTGGCATACATTTTTGTATCGGCTTTTAAAGTTGGCAATGTGACCAGATTTGTTTTTCTGCCAAAGGGATTTCTTTTTGGATTGGAGCTCCCTTATTGTTATGGGTAGTTTGTTTTTCCTGGTTTTGGGAGTTGTTATTGGTACATATAGTTTGATGACTCTTTTGACTTCAAGTAAAAATATGTTGTAATGGTCTTCAACAGTATTGCATCCAGTGAATAGAAATTGCCAATCAAGAGATGAGAGATCGTTGTCTATAAGATTGTAGTTGCCTTTTTTGAAGTTATAATTGGGGATCCCATCATTATGATGATTTTTGTGTGGACGTATGTTGAGACAAAAGTCAATCATGCTGTGGTCACTGTTGGAAAAGGGTTCTTTAATTTGTATTCCGTAAATTGAATTCACATGATTGCAGAAGATGATATCGAGGCAGTTGTTAAGTCTAGTATTGTTGGTTACTAGTTGTTCCAGTCCCAGATTTGTTACAGCATTGTAGAAAGTTGCATGTATGGGTTCAGTTTTATATTCGTTTAGGGTCCAGTTAATATGAGGTAGATTGAAGTCACCAAGAAAGATAAAAGCATGTGGGCAAGATGTTGCCCATGTTAGAACTGAATTTAACTTGTTTACATGTTCCATGTCATAATCAGGGGCTCTGTAACATAGTAAGAATCGAAATGTGATATTTAAAGACAGTTCACAGACGATGGACTCAGGAAGAGCAAGTTCCTGGGTAACTTGGATATTTTTCAGATGTAGGGTCTTTTTATAGAAGATGGCAACACCACCTCCTCTATGGTATTTTATGATCTGATCGGTAAACATGATAGTCTCTTACTGTGATAATGGAGTTCACTTCTTGCTGTTTCATTTCTTTATTTTTTGTTTCTTAATTTATTTTAATTTGTGTAAGTTTTTATCATATTTAAGACTTAGTAAAAGTATATATAAAAAGAAAATTGTAATCCAGCAAGGTATAAAGTGTAAATTCCTTTATTTGTGAAATATCAATACAGAAATAGTCTGTTTTGATGTTCAATTTGTAGATTGAAATATTGATGTATCACACATTTTTGCCAATTTTTTTCAAAGGAAAGGTATTTTAAAAACTGTGTTGTATTGTTAGCTAGCCTAGCCAATCACAAAGGAAACATCAATACAGCCTTCTTTGAAAGTAGCAAAAGAAAAAGCATCTGGTTTTCCTTGTTGAAAATAGTATTGCTGCAATCAGCAGAACTGTAATCACTGCACTGTAAATCTAATGCATTGGTTAGAATCTTTATTTTGCTTTAAAGTAACATTTATAATTGTATAGGTCTGTGTCAAAGCATCTGAGATTTGGGATAAATTGTTCTAATTTTCATTAGAAATGAAATTCAAATTCATTAGAAGCATTTGCGCATGCCCAAGATGGCGGGCGTGTTTTGAGTAGGCTCCTTTCAGGGGATCGGGGGGTGTTGGGGTTTTTGGGGAGTAGGGGCTTCCCCTGACGCTGCAAGTCTCCCGGGGTTTCCCTGGAGGGCCTGGGGGGGCTGTCTGTGCCACTTACAGCCGATTTAGGCTCGTGGCATGGTGTTTTGAGAGCTTCGTTCTCTCGGCCTTTGCGGCAGCGGGGCGGCAGCAACGGAGGTAGCTGGCTTCCCGAAGGAGCGGCTCATCAGCTGTTTGTCAGCTGTCCGGTGGCCTGGTGGCATTGGCAGCATTGGCAGTGGCATCTACGGTGGCAGAGGTTCGACGGCTGCGACGGTGACTCGTCAGCTGTGCAGCAGTCGCCTGGCAGCATTGGCGATGTGGGTGGCAACTGAGGCCTGGCGGCTGCGATGGCAACTTGCCAGCTGTTTGGCGGTCACCTGGCGGTGCTGGCATCCCTGGCGGCGGCGGAGGCTTGGCAGCCACAACAACAGCGGCAGAGGCTTGGTGGCTGCAATGGCGGACAGAGGCTCGGCGGCTGCGAATGCTGCGGCCGGAGATTCGCCAGTTGCTTGGTGGCGCTGGTGATGGTCGCAGTGGCAGCGGTCCACTGTATGGTGGCAGCGACGATGGTGGCGGCAGCAACATCAGCCCGGAGGCCCCCCACTGCTGCTTGTTGGACGCTTCGAGGCCCTTCAGCCCACAGTGGCGTTGCCCTTGAGGGCTTGGTGCCCCTGGGGCGTGTTGGCCCATTGTCGCCCATGCTTCATCATCTTGCTGGGACCTGGTCATCATTGGGGGGGGCAGCAGTTTGCTGGGAGTTTTGACTTTAGTATTACCCTCGGCACCGCTGCCCTTCCCTTTCCCTCCGGGGGTGAAATTCCTGGAGGATGAGGCCCTATTACGGCAGCACTGGGGTGTTGCAGGCCTGGAGGCCTGAGGAGTCTGGACTGTGGGCTTTGGTGGTTTGGCCCAGGTT
Source organism: Naja naja (assembly GCA_009733165.1). Lineage (NCBI taxonomy): Eukaryota > Metazoa > Chordata > Lepidosauria > Squamata > Elapidae > Naja > Naja naja. Next base: position 174,722 of record SOZL01000031.1, on the reverse strand, counting down.
GGATGGGTCGGCACTGGCCTGGTGGGGGTTGGTGGTTGAACTTACATCGGAGGAGTGACCCCTGCGGAAGGTTGGTGCCTGACCCTGGACCTGCGGCTGGGGTTGTTCAATCTCTTGCCATTCTGGACCTGTCTCTCTGGATCTGGACCTGTTTCTCTGGACCTGGCCGCCCATTTTATTCTACCTCGGACTGCAGGCTATCTGCTTCCATCTGCAACCGCTACTGCTCTCTTGTGATACCCCGAACCCTCGCTCTGGAGGATTCCTGACCATCAGTGACTATCTCCTTGTTTGCCTTGTCTGTTGTTCACTCTCAGACCCTCCTCTCCCCTTTGGACCTGGCTGTCCCCATTGCAGTGGGTGGGCAATGGAGGGCATAAACCCCTCTGTTGTGAGAGGGCAGGGAGCTTTTGTTTCTGCCAGCGTCCCACCATAAGCCGCTGCGGTGGGAGAGCAGTGGCTTGGCCATTTCAATTCTGGCCATAGCAGCGGTGGGAGAGCCACTTGTTGGCGGGGATGTATGGTTTGGTTTTGTTCTGAATGCCTGGTCCCTAGTGCATGTTTTCATCTATGCAACCTGGAACATCGAACTGACTGTTTTGCCCTTCTATCCCCCCTGAAATGGGATATCTTATGCTAGCCTACTCATCGCCGGAGTTACGGGCCCTCCAGACTGTTCCCCTGTCTTTGGAGTGGCCCTTTGGATTATCGAGAGCCTACTTCAGTGATGAATCTTGGGATCCTGAGAGGTGGCATGGTGCGACCAAGGGGCCTTGGTGGTGCAGGCTGTTAATAGCCTAGCACTTAACTCCAGCTGCCTGTAATTATTGCAGGCTCGAATCCCACCAGGTTCAAGGTTGACTCAGCCTTGCATCCTCTCGGGGTAGGTAAAGTGAGGACCCAAGATTGTTGGGGGCAATAAGCTGACTTTGTAAAAAAATGCCACTTAGTAATAAGCAGGCATATACAATGGAATGAAGGCTATTGCTGAGTGCATTGGGTTGTATCCCAAAAAAACTGTAAGCCGCCCTGAGTCTCCGGAGAAGGGCGGGATATAAATATGAATAAAAAATAAATAAATACAAATAAATCCGGCATGAAGGGGAAGCTTTTAAACTTTTTAATTCGTTATTTTAATGGGTTAGGGAAGGGGGTGGGCAATCAAATTGCGGGTCAATACTGTCCTTCCAGGCCGGCCACTGGTCTCAGTATGGGGGGGCTGGGTGGGGGGGCCTCGGGGTCTGGTGGGAAGAGGGCAGGGTTGACCATATCCAGGGTGATTGGTTATGGCAGGGGGGGATGGGACAGGGGGCCAAATTATGTTACAGGAGTGCGCCCCTGGTGTTTACGAGCGGTGGCGTGCTCTGACCCCCAGGTTGCTTCCCGCTCCCCTGGGGTCTTGGGAGACGTGGTCTCTGGGCTCAGGCTGGTGTATGTGAACACCAGGTCTGTAGCCAATAAGTCATCCCTCCTCCGTGAGCTCATGGAGGAGGAGGCTGCGGACCTGGCATGCATTACGGAAACCTGGTTGGGCCCAGAGGGGGGTGTCCCTCTGTGTGATTTATGCCCTCCATGCTTCCGTGTGCTGTACTGGTCCCGGGCCCAGGGAAGGGGCGGAGGGGTAGCCATAATTGTTAGAGAGACCCTGTTTCCAAGGGAGGTCACTGTCCTGCAGATAGGCAGGTGTGAGGCCCTCCTCATGAGATTGGGCCCTGGAGGTTGATTGGGTTTGCTGCTAATGTACCTGTCCCCCAGCTGCGTGGCAGCAGCCCTGCCTGAGCTTCTTGACGTCCTTTCAGAGGTGGCGGTGGAGTTCCCCAAGCTTATAGTTCTGGGGGACTTTAACTTGCCGTCTCTGGGGGGGGCGTCGGGTTTGGCTCAGGAGTTCATGGCATCCATGGCAGCCATGAACCTGGCCCAGGTGATTCATGGGCACTCAAGAGGGGGGGAACACGCTTGACCTTGTTTTTGTCTCGGGTCAGTGATGTAGTGATCTGGGGGAGGGTTCTCCATCTACCCTACCCCTATCGTGGATGGATCACTATCTCCTGCGGCTGGTCTTTCAATTGGCTGTCCCTTGCTGCTGGGATGAGGAGCCAATACGATGGTTCTGCCCCAGGCGCCTGATGGACCCTGAGAGGTTTCAGACGGCACTGGGGTTCTTGCCCGCCTCCCTCGACCACAGCCCTGTCAAGATGCTGATGGCCGCCTGGCAACAGGTGGCTTCGGAGGCGCTTGACCAGGTTGTCCCCTTGTAGCCTCTTCCCCACCATAGACCCCGGTGGGCTCCCTGGTTTTCTGAGGAACTCCGGGGGATGAAACGGTGGAGAAGACGCCTGGAGAGCAGATGGAGGACTAGCCCGATTGACCGTCCAGTTGCGAGCCTATATTAGGACCTATCTGGAAGCGATTAGGGTGGCGAGGTGTGTTTACTTCTCCGCTCTGATTGTGTCCGCCGATGATTGCCCTGCGGCCCTGTTTCGGGTGACCCGCCCTCCTTCAATTGAGGGAGGGGATGACCTTTGCAGGGCAGAGCAGAGGAATTTAGTTTACATCTGGCAGATAAGGTCGCCGAATTCGGCCGGCTTGGACTCTGATTGGCAGGGTCTGATGATGGGGTGGCTGGGTCTGGTGATCCATCTGGGCTGAGTTTGACCTGGTCTCCCTTGGATGAGGTGGACAGGATCATGCGGAGGCTGTCTTCCACCACGTGTTTATTGGACCCGTGTCCTTCCTGGTTGGTGTATGCCTCCAGGGAGGTTACATGCAGCTGGCTCCAGGCAGTTGTCAACGCCTCCTTGAGTGAGAGAGTCTTTCCCGCCGCCTTGAAAGAGGCGGTGGTGAGGCCCCTCCTCAAGAAGCCTGCCTTGGACCCAGCCGTTTTGAACAACTATCGTCCAGTCTCCAACCTTCGCTTTTTAGCGAAGGTTGTTGAGAGCATGGTGGTTCAGCAGCTTCCCTTGTTCCTGGAGGAAGCTGATTATCTAGACCCGTAATAATCGGGCTTCAGGGCCGGACACAGCACGGAGACAGCATTGGTCGCACTGATGAATGATCTCTGGAGGGCTCGGGACAGGGGTTTTTCCTCTGTCCTAGTCCTGTTAGATCTCTCAGCGGCTTTCGATACCATCGACCATGGTATCCTTCTGCAGCGGCTCCAAGGATTGGGGGTAGGGGGCACCATTCTATGGTGGTTCTCCTCCTTCCTCTTGGGCCGCCAGAGTCGTGTTGGCAGGGGGCAGAGGTTGGCCTCGAGGCCCCTCACTTGTGGGGTGCCTCGGGTCCGTCCTTTCACCCCTTCTGTTTAATATCTACATGAAACCGCTGGGCGAGATCATCCGAGGTTTTGGTGAGGTATCATCAGTATGCTGATGATACCCAGCTTTATATCTCCACCCCAGGCCAGATCAGTGATGCTCTCTCGGTGATGTCCCGGTGCCTGGAGGTGGTACGGGTCTGGATGGGGAATAATAGGCTTCAGCTCAACCCCACTGAGTGGCTGTTCTTACCGGCATCTCGGTCTTTATTGGATGTACCACCTTTGGTCATGGGGGGAGAGGTGTTGCCCCCTGTGGATAGGGCGAATCTGGGCGTCCTCCTGGATTCACAGCTCAGTTTGGAGGAGCATGTGGGAGCTGTGGCCAGGGGGGCTTTTGCCCAGGTTCGGCTGGTTTGCCAGCTCCGCCCTTATTTGGACCGAGATGCCCTCGAACGGTTACTCATGCGCTCATCACCTCCAGAATCGTCTACTGCAACGCTCTTTACATGGGGCTGCCCTTGCGGATGACCCAGAGGTTAGAGCTGGTGCATAATACGGCCACGTGGGCTGTGATGGGAGTATCCCAATATTCCCATGTTACACCCCTCCTGCGCGGCTTGCATTGGTTGCCGGTTGTCTCCCGGGTTGCCTTCAAGGTGCTAGTAGCAACTTATAAAGCCCTAAATGGCTTGGGTCCAGGGTACTTGCGGGAACGCCTCCTGCCAGCATTACTTACCAATCACCCTGTTCGCTCTCATAGGAGGGGCCTCCTTGGGATACCATCAGTCAGGCATTGTCAGCGGGCGGTTCCCAGGGCTAGGGCCTTCTCCGTGGGAGTGCCTGCCCTCTGGAATCAGCTCCCCGTGGACCTCCATTTGGCCCCCGACCTTTGCTCCTTCTGCCGAGACCTGAAGACCTGGTTGTTTCAACAGGCCGGCCTGGAATGACCGGGGGGGGGCGAGGGTTTTAATTTTCTTAATGTTTTAATGTATTCAGCTTGTTTTATTTAATTGCTTTTTATTGTAAATTTGTTCTGTTTTAATGTTCGCTGCCCTGAGTCCTTAGGGAGTAGGGCGGCATATAAGTCGAATAAATAAATAAATAAATAAATAAATAAATAAAATTTGAAATTTATAATAAATTGTTCTAATTTTCATTTACATGATCACATATTATAGTGTAAAAGATTGATACATCAAAAGAAAAGATAATGACCCTTAAAGAATTATGTTTGATCTTTAGTTCTACTTAGCTAATCAATTGTCCATTTTCAAAACAATTCTATGTATAATTACTGAGAAATAATTTCCCTTTGCATTTTTTTATAAGTGTGCATGGAATTTTTCCATTCTCCAATTCTAAGTGGTTGAAATGGATCAACTAATTCTGTTTTCAGCATTCTGGGTTCAGCTGAAGATAATGAGTCAATCAGTGTTATTCCTCCAGCTGATCAATATAAGCTTGCCAAAAATGTTATCCAGTCAGTGTCCTGCCCAAGTTTTTGCTTCTGTAATCCTCTATGTGAGTCTAAATTCAAACTATCATATTGCACCTGTTGCAAAATTACTTTTGCAAGTGTATCCTAACAGTTTCTCACAGAAACGAATAAGTGCAGAAGGGATATTTTCTATTGGATCATGAAAGAAAAACCTGAAGTTGTTTCTCCATTGATCTTGCAAGCAATAAGTAGATCTGCTTCCCACTCTCTGTTGAGGAAATTGCAAATTATTCTCCTTTCCACTGTATAGTTTAGGATCATTTGATTACTTGGTCATTTACTTACTTGAGAATCCATCCTCATCTAATTTGAAAATAGTATTTGTGAAGTACTCCCAAAGGTGCTTTTTCAAGAGGCAATTGGGATTTCTGGTTTTTCTTTGAAGAAGTTGTGCTTCTCATCCAAGAAGCTTCTTCAGCTCTGGTTTCGTCTTCAAAGAAAAACCAGAAAGTCCAGTTGCATCTTGAAAAAACACCTTTGGGACAACCATGAACTGGATGACTGAGATATATTTACGAAAGTGTTCCTTTGAGAAGAATCCATTAACTATTTTTAAATTTTCTATAGCATGGACTGTGTATCTACAGTATATAAAAATGGATTTCACTTTCTGCCTTTCTTTACATGTGACGTAGCATAGAATAACAGTATAATTCATCAGGAAACCTTTAATAACAAAAGGGTTATCAATTTAGTTTCTGTCAAGAATTTCTGAACACTTTCTTCAGTTGAATTTTTATCAGTTGCCATGCAATGCAATGAAACTCTACGAAAGAAAAACAACATTATGCAAACTTGGTGAATGTCCTTGAGAAGCAACACCAAGGGAGAACTCTCTAATCAGACAGATCATGAGACACCTGCCTAGAATGTGATAACCACTAAGGACTTCATATTGCAACAATATGAAATCTCATGCAGTGTTTTCTAGTGAGATAACTTTGAAAAGTTGTCTTATTTGTGTATAAGTGTTAAGTATTCTTCACATGTTGTAGTATTAGAGGGAAAGTAGTGCTAGTTTGTACATAACAACACTGAGCAAATGTAATTTACTTTGATTTACATTGAGAGTTCTTGACAGCTAATTTTATAGGCTGGTTAGGGTGAATCAAGGAATTTATCTGGGTTTTGTAAGAATAAAAGTCTCTGTTCTTCATTCCCTAGGAATGTCAAGATCCCTTATCTTGATGGAAATCAAATACCAAACAACTTTTTAAACAAAATTATTTTAAAGAGTTTTCACAATCTTTTTGAAGTTATTTCTACTGCTTAACAATTCCTATATATATCTAGGAATTTTATAGGAAAAACATGCATTTTTCCATACTGCAAATACTTGCTTTTTATTAATAAAAAAATAAAATGCAATAAGATCTCCCATGCAATGTAGCTCTTACTTCAGATTAAATAGACATATACCTGGTTTACATAACAAATGTTAAACTTGCATTATCAAAATACAATTGTATTCACATAATATGCTGTGTCCAGGCAGTATTTTAAAATATGTCTTAACAGTGGCATACTCGTGAAAGTAGTCAACCATAAAACATAAAACCCATGTTAAGCTAGTTAGCAGGCTGAATGTTGATATGCATTATTATGATCATATATTTATATGATATATATTTTGGAAGGAAAGTTTGTACTTTTTTCCAATGAAAAAATATGATATTTTTTATATGTGAAATTACAAATTTGAAGTTCACAGGTAATATATGAAAATGTTGGAAGAATTTTTGAGAAGTAAAACTTTATTTCATTCCATCAAATATTATGCAATGTGTTTTCTAAAGAAATATAACAAATGGGATCATTTTCTAAAAATACTTGACAATATTGCTTTGCCTTATTAATGTGAGCTAAAATTTATTTCTCAAGATTCCTCCAATTTTTTTAATGAAGATTCTCTCTCAATTCATACACCAATGTCTGTCTGTCTCTATATCATCTCTGTCTGTCTGTATATGTAACATGAAATGCCAGATCATAATCTCATATGCAAAAGAATATCAAAGTGCTAGAAATGTCTTTTGAAATTATCTGAAGTGATTTTGGTCATGCAAAACTTTGAATGGTGAAGAATATTGAATATTGTCACTCATATTTATAGCATTATTAGGGAACAGTAAATTTCACTTACACAGCAGCATTTTGAAAATAAATACTACTAATATATAGCAACTTTTGCTTCTCAAATTGCATTCCAAGTTGAGAATCTTATTTCTTATGAAGAGCAAAACAATGTATGTTGTGATATTCTGTGCTAAATTATTTCTGAGTTGGATTAAATTTACTCTAAATCTTAGGGTAATTGTCAAATGTCCTTATTTGATTCTAATATTATTTTCCATTTAATTCCTAAAGATAGATGCAAACCATCAGCAAATTTATTGACTGAAACTATGGAAGAACTTTGGAAGAATCACTTTTAATATAATGTCACATTAGTTTATCATACAGTAGTTCTGTCTATCACATGATATCAGCTATACAGTAAACCATCAGTAATGCATTTCAAGATCCTAAGCAGCTACAATGATAAATGCAAGCCACATTTTCACCAAGTTTATCTTGTATTTGTATGTGTTTGTCTGTCATTGAACAGACTGGCTGTTCAGGTTCTCTGCTTCTCAAATCATGTTGCAGCACTGAGAAGAACCACTGAATATAGTTGTTGGGGTATTAAGTTTGAAGTTGTGCAGTATTCCCATGATTTGCTGGAAAAATATCTCATTCAGTAAAGCTGATCTGGAACGTAAATGAATGAAAAAAAATCTCTATACTTTTTCCAGCAGACATGAAATGTAATATAACTATATCATATTTGATACATTAATTGTTCTATTATACATACATAAAGTCTGCTTCATTGTAAATTCCATTTTAACTTCTTCACATTAAAATTAAGCTCATTTAAAGATTTTCTATTGGTCTATAGTTAAGGCAGTAAGATATCAATGTTTCATCCAAAAGGTAACCACCCATTTGTGTATATATAGCTTTAAAACTGATACTATTTCCAACTGTACAATATTTTATAACTGCTAATTAAGAAAAAAATACCCATACTTGTTAAGTTCGGAAGAAGACAGGACGCAAGTGCTTCAGCTCTTTTTAATAGGGTGACTACAGCTCAGAACTACGCCAGAATGGCTTAGTCTTGGCAGCTTTTATAGCCGGCTGCCGCGGCTTGTAGCCAATGGTGGTGTTCAGATTTCCCACCCTTTCAACAACCAATCAGGTTAAACTGCATATTTTCAACAACCAATCAGGTTAAACTCTGCATACATTACAATACTAATTAAGAAAGTAAAATAGAAAACAAAAATATGTATAAAAGAAAAACTGATTGGCATTCCTGATTGACATGATTTTATGGTTCCTTCTCTCTGTGTATAGTGAGCTAACATTTATTTTTCTCTCCTATTTTATAAAGTATTTAAAATCCTATGCTGCATGGATAGTATTTTATCAAACAAATAAATTAAGGCTATTTACATTGTAATATCTCCCTGTAGCCAATTATTTTCCTCTAAATAGGTAAACTAGGGCCAAGAAATCTCCTGCTGCAGTTCCAGATACTGTATGTCTCTCCCATCTGTGCTTTCCAAAGCAGCTGAGGAAGAATTTCCAGCTATTAAACAAGTTGCTTTGCCAATTAAACATTTCAAAGCCAATCTAAGAATCTCTCTCTCTCTCTTTTGAAACAATAACTATTGAGACTAATAAGACTCATACACAGGTCCAAGAGAAAGTATATAACCTAGGGGAGCAAATGAAAATCCAGGACAATATGGGCTGTCACGGTGTTTTGAATAATATTCTGGAAACTCAGTATTGCAGGGAAAAAGTATGTGATTGGTATTGAAAATATCCCTAATCCAATTCAATGGACAACATTTATAGAAATTTTATTTTGACATCTTTCTCTGCCTTTTAATTTTTAATTAAATTTCATTACCTGAAGATCAGGATCTGGCACTTACTCAAATAGTGTACAGTTTCTACATGAATTTAATTTCTACAAGAGATGAGACTTTCCATAGATTTAGACAAAAATTTGTGCGTTTAATTGTCTAAAATGCAATTCTAAAAGAATAAAATATCTATCCAGATTTTACTGTGGAAGTCGCAGACAAGAAACAATTATTTTCTGAACCGTATTTTAAAAAAATCTGGGCAGCTACAACATTTTATATTCTGCTTTACTTTCTATCAACAAGAGAAATCAAAAAGTTTCAAGTACCATTTTTTTGTTTATACTAAAGTTGATAACTTCTGTTCTTCTAGCTGATTCAGTCTGTTCTCAACTATTGAAGCAATAAAGACTAATACAATTTTTTTCTTAGTTTCTGTTCTATTTTTGTTTCATCATTAAGTTCTTTTAAGTTTTGCTGATTTTCTTCGTTCAACTACTGCAGGTTTATATTGTAATTTGTATTGATACAGTTATTAACTATTAAAGTGCAATTAGTGGAAATAATGTTAAGTTTATCACAAGAATATGTACAATCATACACCTGAGTCTTATGTATTTGAGATGCACACACACACACACACACAAACACACAAATATAAGACCCAAGTGTATGATTAGTGAGCCAACAGAATATATTCAACTGAATTTAGTCACCCTAAAATGAAAGGGTTCAGAGAGCTTAGAAGCAACACGACATTTTAACCTATTTCAAATCTTTAAAAGCTGACATTTTTTTAAACATGGAGACAGCACTAGGTAGATAAAACCTTTTCAAGTTTTTGTGTAAAATCTGGTGTACTTCGCTAAGCTTCAAGCAGGGTTAAAGGGAGGACTATTCCTATACATAAACTCTTCTCTTTACAGGGAAGTCATAGGGAAGAGCCTTGGTGGTGCAGGCTGTTAAACGCCTAGCACTTAGTTCCAACTGCCTGCATTTAGTGCAGGCTCGAATCCCACCAGGGTCAAGGTTGACTCAGCCTTCCATCCCCTTGGGGTAGGTAAATTGAGGACCCAGGATAATTGGGGGCAATAAGCTGACTTTGTAAAAAATGCCGCTGGGGGGGGGCATAATAGCCCTAGTAATAAGCAGGCATATACAATGGAATGAAGGCTATTGCTAAGCGCATTGGGTTGTGTCCCAAAAATTGTAAGCCGCCCTGAGTCTTTGGAGAAGGGCAGCATATAAATGTAATTAAAAAAAATGTTACAGTGAAGTCAGTGGTCATTTTTACTTCTAATTTTTAATGTATAGTTATAATAAATATTTAAGCTATGGTCATAACTTAAATGTCTCTGCCATGTATTTTCATCATTTAAACCATATCAGTTCTGACCATATTATTGGAGCAGGAGATTAAAATGAGATATTATAGCCTCAATTCTATAAGAATATACCCTTCTGTAAAAGCAATAATTAGTGTAAACTATAATTAGAACATAAATGGAAGAATTAGATATGATTAATCCCTGGTGTTTGTTGCTGCACATCCTGCACAATGGGAGTATACGTTTATCTCAGCAATTAATTACATTTTTTAGACTTAATTATTTTTGGTTTCTTCACCATTATTTCAACAAACTCAAATCTGCACCATAGACATTTCTTATATAGCAGATCATAGCTCAATCAGGTTTAATTTACAACTAAAGCCATTCACAAAACCCCCTGGAAGCTGCTATTTTGATACCTGTCAGTTGAACGACAGAGAATTTCTCAAACAAATTATTTCTGAGACATTACAATACTTTGAATTTAAGTGGTAAAAGCTATTCCCTTAATTTTACAGTTGTTGCTTTATAAGGCTTACATGTGTGTTTGTGTTGTTTTAAATTTTAAAGTGTAAGATTCAAGGTGCTGGTATTAACCTATAAAGCCCTGCATGGCTCGGGTCCAGGGTACTTGCAGGAGCGCCTCCTACCAGCATTGAGGTCCGATCGCCCGGTATGCTCCCACAGGCAGGCCCTCCTGGGGGTGCCGTTGGCCAGACAATGTCAGTTGGTGGTCCCCTGGGAGAGGGCCTTCTCTGTGGGGGCACCCACCCTTTGGAATCAGCTACTTCTAGAGCTGCGTTTGGCCCCGGGCCTGCACTCCTTCCGCCGTGATCTCAAGACTTGGCTGTTTGTACAGGCCGGCCTGGACTGAGCAGGGTTGGAAATTTTAGTTTAAATTAGATTTTATAATTGGATTAGATAATTTGATAAATGTTGTATTTATTGTTTATATATTTCTATGTAAGCTGCCCCAAGTCCCCTCGGAGATGGGGTGGCATATAAATCCAATTAAATAAATAAATAAATAATACTGAAAAGTCTTGAGCACACAGTTGAGCAGATTTTCTCCCATCAGTAGAATAAATTAAAGTTGAGTTGAATAATATTTTATTACAGGCCTATGATAAAGAATTATTTCACACAACTGAATTTATGTTAACATGTTTACATAAAAAAATTAGGTAAAATGATGTAAACCCTAACAGGGTCTTAATAAATTGAACAAACTTAACACACTTTCCTCCTCCTATTTTCCTTACATCAACAATCCTATGAGGTGGGCTGAGAGAGAGTGACTGGCTCATGGTTATCCAGCTGGCTTTCATGGCCTAAGCAGGACTAGAACTCATGGTTTCCCTGTTTTCAACCACTAAACCAAATTGGATCTCTTATTGGAGGACATACATTTTCAATTTTAAAATATTTATTCAGCTTCATATAGTAAACCTGAAAATTTATCTTATGAAGATATATACATTATCTTTTATAGTTGGATTTCTCATACAGTGGTTCTTAACTGCTTCTTTAATTATGAATGGTAAAAAAAATAATTCTGAATGAATTAAAGCACCAGAATTACATGGTTTTCTTGCAAAATTATATGAAACATTTATTATTATTTTTCCCAAAAATTGTCAATTATATAAAGTAAATTTATGTAATATTGTATACATGCAGATCAAATTCAATTTTCAAAGATTATATAACATGCTCTTTGAAAATGGAATTTTATTTTCTTCATGTAATGAAACAAATACTACAATTATGCTATAACCTAGAAAAGAACATCTGTACTATTCTTTTCCTATTTCATTAGGAAAAATTAGTATTGTTGGACAGTGTTAGACTTCAGGGCTTGTAGATTCATTTTAAGAGGTGACTGGCTTAATATTGATATGAAACATGTCAATACTTCTTAGGTTCTATATAGCATTCAATAAAAATAATATTTCATTTTGTTTCTACCTAAGAGAAGTAAGTGAATCACCCTATTTTAAGAGATGAACTCAGAATAATGCTGCATTAAAACATTTTTTATGCACTTAAAATTATTATATTCTAGGAAAAAATCACTGCACATTCTAATCTGACTTTGGGATAGGGTTTAATGCGTTTGGATATCATTTATCAATATAGTGAGCTAATATTGCTTTAAGCTTCTTCTATCTTTTTTTTAAAGCAGTTCCCTGTAATTGCCTAACTATATACTTATCTCGGCATCTTAAAAACCAGTCAATGTTCATGTTTTAGAAAAGTTGACTGCAGGAAGTTATTTTTTACAGAAAGTGTGTTTATTTTAATTTAGTTGATCTAAATTTCTAGTGCTGATTTTAGAAACAGATGCTCTCTAAAACAAAGTCCATGTCAATATATGGAATTTATTCAGTACTATTGCCAGCTTGTCCAGTTGCTCTTCCAGATAGCAGTCCCAAGAAAAATGACATAGAATTCATAGCTGCTTGCCCTTGAAATTAGTTGCATTATTGCCAAAAACATTTGGTTTTTATTTTACAGAAGAAATATATTTTATTTTCTCTTATAGGACAAATAATTTTTGTAGTATGAATAATTGTACTGATACTATTTGTTTAAAAATGGAAAGAAAAGGAACATAATTTCATAATATGCATACAGAAAAACTTTGTAGACCTGTGAATGACAGCATACTGTTTGAGGTTTTATTAAAAATAAGGACTATGTATTCAGTCCCTGGTAAACACATAAGATGAATTAGCACTTATTTATCACTTAAAATATTTTGAAATATGTATACTCTTAATTTGAGATTCTGCAGCCTTGTGCATCAGCTTGTACATCTCTAGACTGAGTAAACCAATGCTTTGGTTCAGACAAAGATGGCTTTCTGTAAAAAAACTGATCTACCTTCTTTAGTGAAAATATAGATATTTCTGCATATAATACCATATCAGTTTAAATGGATGGATAAATTGGCAGAATGTTTGTTTCCAGTCCCAAATTCATAGCTCAAAGTCATCTTAATCAAATCACCAGTGAGGAGAAATACATTCTTCCCAAAGATACAAGAACTCAGGCAGCAATACTGATTTAATAATGACCACATATAGCTAGCTACTTTCATAAACAGTTTGTTAAAAAGTTTAAGCTGGTTAATGAAAAAGATAGATACTACATTCAGTCCTGAGATCTTTTAAGCACAAGAAACTCAAATTCTTGAGATTATAATACATATTAAAAAGGCAAAAGAACAAATATACTAACTCACTGAAAAAATAAACAATGAAGAACAGTGTTGAATAACTGAGCAACTTCATTGAGTGGCTTCTGAATAAGAAATGAAAAACTGAAAATGGTTCTGCCATTCATGCAGTAATCAGAAAAGCAGGAATCTTTGGGATTCCTCTCCAGACAAGGCGTTGACTCAGGATCTTTCACAAGTACTCCAAACAGTTGCTTTTCATGAGGAGACTACAAGAAAGCAGTCTCCACTGGGTTTTGAGCTCTGTATGATGAGGGAATGCCATCTTTGTCAAAGTCCCAGTCAGCACATTTACAGACATAGGGTTTACAGGCTTCCTTTCTACAGACTTCTAAAATCACCACATCTTTACAAAAAGGGAGGATGGAAGGGGGTGAATCCCTGAGTCCCTATGCACCTCAGTCCTCTGGAGAACCCATGATGTCAAATCGGTGGGCCACTTTGGATTCTTAAAAACTTTTGGAAATTGCCAATTAATTGCTTTTCAGCTATTGGGAACCTTTTATTCCACAGCACAGGATTAGTCTCCTCCAATCCTTCATGAAAGAAATTCTAAATACAGTTCTTAAATTAGAACATTCATTTTGGAATATGACAGACAGATTAGGGGTCCAGATGGATTTGAAATAAGATTTTGAAATTAATTATAAGAATGATTCCCATGAAAAAACGCTGTTGTTTTGAATTTTTTAAAAAATGATAGGATGTGAAGTTGGAAACTGGGAGGAACCAGAAGGAACTAATAATTACAATTAAAGGAAAAGAACATTTAAATTTGACTTGCTAACACAGTGAGCAAAATACTTCAACACTGGACATATTGAGAGAGATTTGTGAGCAATGGATCCAGAAGTTAATTTTAAGAGTACTGTGTTTATATTATGGAAGGTTTATTGAACAAAAATGATCTGAAAGTGGATTTGAAAATGACAGGTTATAAAATAGTACAAAAATATACAAAATATACAAATCAAATTAATAAAAGGGGTATACAAATAATAAACCAAAGGATCAATCTGGATAACTTTCTTATACTGCATTTACAAAAAAGTGTTTTATGTTATCTTTGGTTATAAAGAAATAAATAAATTGTGGATTCTGTCTTGCATTATATACAGGAAAACACAATATAAATGGAATATTATCTAATTCTAATTACTCCCTCAATACCTATCATCTATGTAATCATTCATTAACAATTAAAATAAGTGAATATACAGATACGTATGTAGACTTATCTTGATCCTGCAAACTTGCACACTCCAAGTTTCAGAATCTAGAAAAGTTAACAGGGTTTAAAAATAAGAGCATACCCTTAGATGATCATCTAATATGAGAACACCAAAATATTAACATGATTGTGATTTTCAGAGAGAATTTCATTCAATTGTTCTGAATGTTTATCATTAATCATAACATTACTATATACTATAAAGTTGTTTTTTTACAGAGAATAAATGGGAAGAAATCATCTTGCATTTAACAAATGGGCAATACTTTTTTATGTTGAACAAGGGAAGCAGATGGCTTTTACAATTTGTATACCTGTTAAGACTGGAAACTAGGAGTTTATAGTTAGTTTGCTCATTGTGCCCTTGATATGAGGCCTGGACATTTAAGAAGAAATTGGAGATAGACTGCCCAGTTTTAACACCCCCACTTTAAGTAATAAAACTAGTTTCAGCATTCTGTCCTACCCTACAAAACTGATCCAAAGACCTTCACAACAACTTCAGAGCTTCACATAAATAGTTTTAGGGATTGACTATCTACCTAAAGCAGGCCTGTCAAAACTCATGGCCCGTGGGCCAGATGTGTCACGTGCTGGTCACACCCACGCCAGGTTTCGTGAAGAGGAAAAAAGTAATGACACATCATGTGACAACGCCATAACCACGTGAGCCTGACACCCCTGACTAAAGTATATTTGCTTTTCTGATACTCTGGTGTGATTACTGTGTCTAAACACTTAAGCGTCAGAAGGGGTAAAAAGGCAACTCTCCCAGACTGTGGTTTTAATCAGACTCAGCTTGCCAGGATTCTGAATTATTCCCAATTTGCTGACTAAACAATTATGCCAGAGACATACCAGCTTTTTAAAAACCTGATTATGATCTATTGTACAATGCACAGTTAAAAACAAAAAGTATTGATCTCAAACTGATATCTACTGTGAGAATTTTTGGCTTTTGTCCTACTCCTTGCTTTTATTTGCCAAATTACATGTTAGCCCATTAATGAACAGGAAGACAGTTAATCCATGGTGTATCTCTGCCAAAATAGAGGAGGAAAAAAAGCCTATTTCCACTGAGTCAAATGCCATGTAAAAGCTTCTCAACAGCAGTTGCCGCTAGCAAGGCAAAAGGAATTCCCCTGTTAATTGGAATATATGCTGTAGCTAATTACAGCCATTCTGATGCTGGTTACGGCTTTCAATTGTACAGAGCGAGGCCATGATTTGCCCAGTTGTTGGGCCACCACAGTTGAAGACTTAAAGAATTTGATTCTTTTAATAATTTATTCTGTTTAAAAGCAGTTTAATTAAGATAGCTTCATTGTGTTAATAGAATTTACGGCAAAACATAACATGTAATGCCTCCCACTAGCACCTTTTGTTGTAAATCAGTCAGCATTTCCATTACTACCCTAGTATTTCAAAGGGTCTTCTCCCCCTTGATCATGAAAATAAGCTGCAGGTGTGCTCAGCTGAAAAGAAACATTTTCTTCTCATTCTTTTTTTTAAAAAACTTCCCTTTAATTTGTATCTGTTTGACCTTCCACTACATTAAGAGAATAAAAAGAGCTAATGTTTCAACGTGGCATTAGTTTTTGTACAAAAAAAATGGCCAAAGTTTAATCATAGTATTTTACCTTGAAGGTCAAGCAGTGAAACTGAACCTCTAAAGTTCTTAATGACTTCCAAGCAGGGTCAATGCAAAACACACTGGATACTCTGATTCTCAGCTTTGGACATAAATGTCTCCTAAGATTTAGGACTGAAGGCCATCCCCTCCTGAACGTTTCTTTAAGATGCCAGAAGGAGGCTTTATCTATAGAGATTACTTTAGAAAGCATGGATGAGGTATGAGAAGAGGGTGTTTTTTTCCAGATTGTGTTGATTCTTCTATAAAACATTTGTCTGTCTCACCAATAGGAATCTTCTATTGTACTATTTCACTATGTATTCTTTCTTTATTTTAATAGGACAACTAGCATCCAAGTTCAGATAATGGCAGGAAGAGTCTACCCAACATGGTGGATTTTTCTGAATAGATAAGAATGTAAACAACAAGCATCCAACCTTAATGGACACTATAAAGGTTAGAAATAAGACATAATTCAACCCTTCTCTTCCAAGAGATAGTGCTGCAATACAGTGTGAAGGATCTGGGATCTGACCAGGAATAAATTCTGAAATATAATATATGTATGTGTATGTGTTCAGAAATGATCATGGCTCCCATGTTCTGGAATATGATAAAGATATTTAGTCATCTTCTTGTCTACAGGAACAAGACTCAAAGGCAGGTAAGCACAATACAAAATAAAACACAAACACTTATGATACAATACAAACATCTGAAATTATAGAGGTAGACCTTGATTTACAACAGTTCATTTAGTGACCATTGAAAGTTACAACGGAACTGAAACAATGACTTATGACCATTTTTCAGTTACAACCTTGGTAGCATCCCCATGATCATGTGATCCAAATTCAGATGCTTAGCAGATGGTTCATACTTATGACCATTACTGTGTGCTGAAGTCATACGATCACCTTTGGAAACTTTTTAACAAGCAAAGTCAATGGGGAAGCCAGATTCACTTAACATCCAGGTTACTAAGTTATGCAATGATTCACTTAACAACTGTGGCAAGAAAGGTTGTAAAATGGGGTAAAACTCACTTATTAAATGTCTCACTTAACAACAATTTCTTTTGGCTCAATTGTGGTTCTAAATCGAAGACTACCTGTAATAAAGTAATTTAAACTAAAAATACCTGACTAAAGAATGAAGTTAATTTCTTTCTTAAAAAAGCACAATGCCAAGAAAACAAATTCCATTGGGTTGTAAATTATTTTTGTGGTACAGTTTTATAGATTTAACTGTCAATTAGATTGTCACGAACTCTCAGCATAATCTGTATGAAAGATTAAAATCAGCCATTTGAGCAATGTGCAGTGGATAGAGATGTTTTGTTATAGTGACTAGGTTAGTAGCTTACATGATTCTTGCCTCTGTGTCCTGCTTTTCAGGAGCTTAACTTTAGGAAGAATCCTTGACTGATTTAAGATTAACCTTTTTTCAATTTAGTGATTTTTTTTATCCTTTAGGAAAGAAGGAAAAGAAGAACACAAAAATCTTCTCAAGTTGTAAATTAAGACTTAGACCTGTTCAATGTGAAGGGAAGTGGCTATTGACTCCATTTCACCATGTTTTCATTATCTTGTTAATTCATGACTTATATAACATAATTAGATTGTTACCTAAATTGGTATATTTTTTCCTTATCTTATTCCAGGCCTACAGATTAAATTATCAGTTTACTCATAAAATACTTCATTGATTCTTTGAAATGTAGAATTGAGGATTACTATAAAAAGATAAATGTATTAATTGATGTTTAATTTAATGTGGAGTTCTGCAGAAGAGGAAAACAATCTAGAAGGATATCATGGCAAGTATAGGTAGTCTTCAAGTTACAATCAAAATTCAGCCCAAAATTTATGTTGCTAAGTGAAACATTTTACAATGTTTCTTGCCACAGTCGTTAAGTGAATGATTGCCTTGATTAAGTCAGTAACATTATTGTTGTTAAGTTGTTAAGTGAATCTGGACTTCCCATTGACTGCTTGTCAGAAGGTCACAAAAGTTGATCACATGACCCTGGGGCACTGAACTATCATAAATATGAACCAATTGCCAAGCATCTGAATTTTGATCATGTGACTATAGGAATGCTGCAATGGTTGTGTGAAAAACGGTCCTAAGTCACTTATTTCAGTGCTGTTGTAACTTTAAATGGTCACTAAATGAACTGTTATAATACCTGCAATATTAATCCAATTTTCAGTATAAGTCATGTATCAATGTGATCAAATCAGTCTCAGTAGCACAACTAGATGAAATCCCAGTAGAGACAGGACCACAAAATTGGATGAGATGAGCAGCTTTTAAAATGTGATAAATAAAAAAACAAATAAATGATATGCATCTATTGGGACGAGGTTACAACTTTTTCAGATGTATTCTCCAAGAACACTAGTCTACAAGGAGAAAGCCTCAGAAATGAAAGTAGCTTAATTTTACCAGTACTGGGTCACCAATAAAGGAAAATTAAGTTCTGAGTATTAATTGGCTCCAGGTTCAGGTACGGTAGCTTCAGATCAAAATTGCATCAAAATAATTCAAAATTATGAGGGGGATGTGCGATTATGCTCCATAACCTTTCTGCAAAATGTGATATAGCAATAAGAATGGTGCCACATCAATCATTATAAATTTATATTTCTATTGATACCAATAATATAACTTTCCATTCATTTATTGGTTTTTCATGTAACATTTTCATGCTTTTTGCATGAAAAACTGACAAGTTCTAACATCAGTTTAAACAACAAAGTTCCATTTTAATTGGTATCTAAGCTGCACTTTTTGTCTTTTCCCTTGTGAACTGCAGTAGGATTATCCCTGGGGAGATTCCAGCAGTAATTAGCAAGCATGGAGGACTCCATTTCCCTAGGTATCTTTTCTCCATGCCTGTGATATCCTTATGAAATCTCTCCCCATACTTATTACTGACTGCCGCAGAGTTCAAAGGGAAACAGTCTAAATATGAGTGGAAGAAGTGAATTTTCAGTGATATGTTTGCACCAAGTGCTTTATAGGAACGAAGCAAATTTTCCATGCGTTTTTCATAATCATCTGCCTTCCTGTTCTCAAAGTGAAGATACATTTATACATTTCCATGTGGTACCATTGTCATTGTTCTACCGTACTTTGTCAAGAAGTTACAAGGCATCATGATCATTAGACACCTTCTTCCCTTGTAGGCAAATATACTCACCTGTGTATAAATCTTTATTGTGGAATATATCGAAAACTTTAGCCAACCAGCACCTTTATCACCTGTTTTCTAATTCATCTAATCAAAATACGTAAAATTAATACATTTTATCTTTGAAGTTAATAATTTCCCAAAATTTGTAGACCAGGGGTATAGAATAATTGAGAATTCATTCATTCATTTCATTCATTTATTGGACTTATATGCCGCCCTTCTCCCTGAGGACTCAGGGCAGCTCACAACATTAAAATACAAATAAGTTAATTAAAATAGTATTAAATTTAAGCCCAATAAGCTCTAAAACCCACATCTAAAATACAGTTAAAATACAGTTAAAACACAATTAAAACCCATCCCACTCTGCTTCAGTCCAGGCTGGCTTGCTGAAAGAGCCAGGTCTTGAGGTCGCGGTGGAAGGAACAGAGGTCTGGGGCCAGTCGAAGCCCCAAAGGAAACTGGTTCCACAGGGTGGGAGCTACCACAGAGAAGGTCCTACTCCTGGAGGTTGCCAGCCGATACTGCCTGGCCAACAGCACCCCAAGGAGGCCCTGCCTGTGGGAGCATATAGGGCGAAGGAACGTCGATGCTGGCAGGAGACATTTCCGCAAGTACCCTGGACCCAAGCCATGCAGGACTCTATACGTTGACACCAGCACCTTGAATCTCACTCGGAGGCAACCAGAAACCAATGCAGGTTGTGCAGGAGGGGTGTAATGTGGGAGTATGGGGATGCTCCCATCACCACCTGCGCGGCCGCATTCTGAACCAGCTGAAGCCTCCGAGTAGTCCGCAAGGGAAGTCCCATGTAGAGAGCATTACAGTAGTCAATTTGGGAAGTAAGGAGTGCATGAGTGACTGTCCGTAGGGCATCTCGGTCCAGATAGGGGCGCAACTGGTGCACCAGGCGAACCTGGGCGAATGCCCCCCTAGTCACAGCTCCAACCTGATCCTCCAAACTGAGCTGTGAATCCAGGAAGACCCCCAAGTTGTGAGCCCTATCCATGGGGGGCAACACTTCTCCCCCCATGACCAAAGATGGAATATCCTGGATCCAAGATGCCGGTATGCACAGCCAGTCTTGGCAGAATGACCTATAAATTAACCAGAATAGGACATTTTAAATACAGGCCTTAACTTTGTCTTTTTTTTTAAACATGTAGGAATATATTCTGTACTCAAAGGAAGCATTTATTACTTTCCTTGCTAATGAAATTTCATGAATCTGACAAATTTCTTATTTATATACCTATAACTTAAATACATATAGATATGAAATTTCATAAGTAACCGATTTCACTTGGGAACTTGACAATCTGTGAAAGAATACACACACACACACACATATTACCGGTACATAGCAACAGATAATGAAATAATGTAACCTGTTATTAGACCAATTTTTTCTTTATTTCACAGTTCTGTCTGGGACATGCAGCACTGAATTATTGTATAGATAATAAGAATAAATAAAAATTGGAAAAGGCAGAGACCCCTTAATCAGCTCAGAAAGATTCACACACTTGAATTAATGAAAACACCTTTTTTCCTTCTGCCCACATACTCCATAAATCTTATTTTTATGCATGTGTATTTAATTATCAGAAACACAATTAAAATTTCATTACAAGTTTACAATATATCCCCTTGAAATGTTTATCAACATCCATTGGTGCAAGGAGACAGTCTGGATGAGTACACAGAGCTGTACCCTGACAGATTTTGTCTCCTTGCTGACAACAAATCAATGGCCATAAAATCCATGGAATTATGTATCATGGCAGTGAGGATACAAGAAATTGGTCAGTTGTGTCCTACAAAATTATACTAAAATAAATAATTATTGACTGCAAACAGTTGAATTTTTGTTCATTAATGTTTATATAATATTTTCTAATACATTAATTGCTATGAATTTATGATATATAAAGGATTCTAATTTAACTTTGAAATTAATTTCCTCACATTTCTGTATAAAATGACACAAAACAAAATCTTGTAATTTTTAAAATCATGTATTATAAAGTTTTATTTATTTTTTAAAAAGACCCATTCAAAAGAAATTTCAGAATGTCTACAAGACCTGTCTATCCAACCTATCTATAAAATACTTCATTGTGGGTAAGAATCATCACTTATATTCTGCTGTGGCCAAAACAGTCACCATAACACATTGCAATTAAATGGATAGCCAAACACCAACAAATACATTGAGATTGCTTAAGGGCTAGTTTTGTTTTGTTTTTTAACAACTTTATCTTACTGTTTCAAGTAATTGTATGAGAGCATATATGATGTCATTTTCCTTCTGTGTCTTCTCACTAAGTTGTTATTATTGCTATTTCTGCAGAAAAACCATTAAAGAAGGATGGCTGGATGGTCAGACAATGCCTTTTTAATTGAAAGGATTAGGAGCTGTTCAGCTGGAAACTTCTAGTCAAATATCTCTGGCTGGAGAAGAAAAAGGAGTAAGTTATCAAAATACCTTGATGTTCAGTAGCAGATTTTTCATTCTTAAGGCAAAACACAATGAACTGTAGTAATTGCAATGGCAGATACATCAGCTCTGATTACTCAGTGGTAGATCATGCAGAGTCAAAGGCTTTGCAAGGGTTTTATTTTTTGGGTGAGGGGGGGGGAGTAAGGTAAAAACAGAGGAAGTTTGTCAGGATGGCAGGAGTAGCTCTATTGAAATGGAAACTATAGCAGGTTTTTTTCCCCATCAAAAAAATCCCAGTTTCAATCACTGGACCATCTGCCTTTGCTCTGTTTCCCACAGGAATTTTATACAACTTATCTGCCTTGATTTTTGTCCTTGTCATCAGTTTGAGTTGCAAACTTATCAAAGTCTTTACATTATTTTATTTACTTTTTTTATATTTTTAAAAGCTGAGTTGCAACTGGTACATTACCTTATATGTATTCTTCTTTGGGGGTGGATGGAAAGGAAGATATTTTGAAAACCATGTATTTATAATTCAGACTTAATTGCTACTAGGATTAATTAAGTAATTACAAAAAGATTTTTTTAAAAGCCCTTGGTCATTTTATTGTGTAATTTAAAGCAGGGATCTCCAACCTTGGCATCTTTAAGTCTGGAGGACCAACTCCCAGAATTCTGGGAGTTGAAGTCCTCCAGGCTTAAAGTTGCCAAGGTTGGAGACCCCTGATTTAAAGGGTGGAGATGACCTTCCTTTCATAATTGCAGCAATTTGGAAGAAGAAAAAAACACTTCATCAAGCTACCCCCTGTTTTATTCAAGGTTACAGCTTCTCAGCTGAAGTTCACTAAAACAAGGTTGCTGCTTACACTTTGCATCCAACCTGTGCTTTGATGCTTGCAATTTACTGATTGCATTTTTTTTTCTTGATACCAACACAGACATTTCACCTTTGTTTACTAGTGTTTTTTAAAACAAATATATTCCTCATTCTAATATATTTGCTTGAGAATTTTGAATATGAATAAAAATAAATATTTAAATGAGGAACATAACTAGAAGCAAATGCAAATTTTAATAATCATTCATTCCACTTCAATAAAGGGATTTTTTTCACTCTGTTAAAATATGCTTATGGAGAATACTTGAAAATTCACAAAATCATTTGTTTAATTTGTTTGGATGCTACCCATTCCCAAAAAGGGTCAGGGCATTTAATAATAAAAGCAATAAACAACACTCCAAAATTCCAAAAACATATGCAAATAATATAAATAAAAACATAAGAAATTAAAAAATACAAATGTCATGTACCCATGATCTATAGTTTCATTTATAACAGACCCTCTTCCTGTTGCATAAAGAAAAGATCTTTAATGTTTTCCTGAAGCCAAAAATGGGAAAAGCTGCTAGATCTCTAGTGGGTGAGGTGGTAATGCAAACAGTTTGGCAGCTAGTGAAAATGAGTTTTCAAGGTACCATTAGATAAAAATCCCATTCAGCATTGTCAACTCCTCAGTAAACCATGGGGAGTGCCAGGAACAATGGGCCAAGAGAGATAATGGGTGTGATCCTATCCAAGACCTTAGCTATTGTATTTTCCTATTCCAGGGAGAAGTCAACAATTTTTCTTTTGGATACAATTCAAGATGTTGGTCATCACCTTTAAAGCTCTCCCTGGCATGGGTCCATGGTATCTGAGGAGTTATCTCACCCCCATGGTACTACTAGCCCAACCAGTCATTCCAGGGAAAATGGTCTACTTCAGATCCCATCTGCCAGATAATTTCAGCTGGTGGTATCAAAGAGAAGACCATTTTTGCTGGGTCCCCTAGACTCTGGAATATTTTCCTGTTGCAGGTGAGGCCTATCCCCACTCTCCTAGCCTTCCAAAAGAGGCTGAAAATCTGGCTTTGCTGCTTGGTCTAGAGCCCTGACATGGACCTTCTACATTGGAAGTGGCTGACCAGGTAGAGAAGATCCCAATCCCCAAACTGTTTATCATTTTAATTTTAGTTTTCTATTTAATTCTTCTAATTTAATTGCCTTGTATGTCTTGCTGTTTTACTTTTTTATCATACTATAAGCCACCCAGAGTCATTGTATGGGCAATGAGATGGGCAACATAAAAATCTAATAAACACTTCAGCAAGAGTGTGCAGCAGAACCTCAGATAGAACCCTCAGTTCCATTAGAATCCCTTCCATGGCCATCAGGCACCAGTGCAGACCATTTAAAGGGATCTATCTCTCTGCGGAAGGGAGGTAGCTTAAGAGAATCTCAAAGTCACTAGGGCGTGATGTGACCATGACAAAGAGGACAGAGATAACTCCTTCCTCATATCACATTGCCACTGCTCCAACAAGCATCCCGTGTCTGGTGTATAGCTGCTGTTTTGAACTGGGCCATGAATGATCTGGAATAGACCCATGGCCACCATTGAGGCAATGAACTCCTAAGCTGCTTAGGAGCTAAGGTCTGCAGATTGAGTCCCCCAAAACTATATGCCTGAGGAATTCAGCAACCAACTCTAAAATCATCTCCAGCAACTCAGGAAGGGAGGTTGCAGGGAAATTGATATGATGGCCATCACAACTGTCATGCCCTTGGTAAAGTCGGACTCTGAGGGAGAGGAGGAACAGTCAAAAGGAAGTGGAGGTGTGGCTTTGGAGGTTGTGGAGGAGGCTGGGGAAGGGCAGAGGCTGATTGGGCAGTCAGAGGAAGACCCAGGCCCATCCCCACTGCATCCTAGGACATGCAGGGAGGAACAGAGAAGGCAACAACTTGGCTTGTGAGAGAGTAGGCGGCTATGATCCTCCTCATTGATTGCAGCTGGGGAGACTAGTATATAAGAGAGATGATTACAACACAGCATTGCCGGAAGCAAAGCATGTTTTATCTTGAGCTGAAGTTATCTTGATTGGCATCCTTCCAACAGACTGTGCCTTGTTCTGGTATCTTTGAATCTGGTAATTACTTATCCTAGTCCATTGTGGAAATTTCATCATTGTAATTTTTTGGTTTTTTATTTCACCTTTATCTGCTCATTAAGTTCGGACTGTATTGCTTTCTTTTGAAGACTACTTTTGAGTACGTTTTATCTCCAACTGAGAATTATTGAACAGTGGGGCCAAGTTGGAGGCATTAAAAGACATTTATTTACATTTTAGATTTTGTTATGTTTGTGTTACACTGTGGGTCATCACAACAACCGATTGCAACTGATCCTTCAAGCCTATCTTAAAAAACAGGGTTTCACAATTGTCATCTTGTGGAACAGGGCACCTAAAACCAAACAGAGTTCTTAGTGCTAATTGCTACCCTCTGCCCTGGGATCTTGGCTAGTGCCACACCCTATTGAGTGGTATCAAAAACCACTGAGAGATCAAAGAAAATCAAGAAGGTTTCACTCCTCTTATCCATTTTTATCCTAGTTATTCATAAGAGCCACCAATGCAGTTTCTATGTGTATATGGATCTGAAATCTGACAATTAAGGGTCCAAATAGTCCACTCTCTTTAGGTCTTTATTATTTGCAGGGCTATTATTTTCCCACATTTACCATGACCTTTCCTAAAGAGAGAAGACCAGAGTAATATCTAAAGGTGAATCCAACCTCTTGCCATCTCATGGGAGGCCTTAACCATCTGTAAGAGGCAGGGATTCATCTGAGAAGTGGTGGCTGACACAGCATAGATACCTATCCATTTGTTCAAAACTCACAGAATGAACCTCAATCACCTGACAAGACAAGGGTCCAGTCACCATTCTGGATGAACCAAAATTGCAGCAACAAATTTCAAGTTTTATCCAATTAAGTTCAGTTTTCTCAGTAACATAAACTATCACTGGTGTTCTCTTTGGATGGTATCCCATGAAACAGTAGAGTATTATACATACATTCAATGGAGACTTTTCTGAATATCCCACATTGTTATACATGAAAATAGAGAAGTTTTATTAGCATGAATTTTTGTGTGAAAAAATATATTTAAAAAAACTTCATATTGTTAAAATAGACTGACTGTCCAGTTTCATATCATTACACATGGATGACGATCTTCTTTTGCATTTTGCTATTAATCACATTTGTTTTTGCCAGCTGTAGAATCTTGTCTTTCAAGATGCAAGGATGGTGATTTTCTGTTTCTCCTCATTGTCAACTGAAAGATCAAGGACTATTCAGTTGTAAGATTCACCAAAATATTTGGTCCTTTGCATGGAGTTCATGAAAGAATACTCGTCAAGAGAACGAAGAATGCATCTTAACTTTCTGAATAATATGAATTAACCATAAAGGGAATTCTGTTCTCCAATGTTCTACAGATCTATCGCAATCTTCTTATAAATTCTTTTAGTAGGTCCTGTGAGTGTTTTTAATATAAGATGATTTAAAAGAGCTGTCTGCTCTCCAAGAATTCTCTAAAGAAACTACAGTTTCTATTATATTTTACCACACTAAACACTACTGTAAAACCATCTACTTATTGCCTCATTATGTCAAATAACCACATTTATTAAGTACATCAATCTCTCCCAACTCCTTGTTTATTGTTTTGTAGTAATATATTGATAGATAAAATAGTAAATTGGGTTACACATTTGCCACTCAAATTCTCCCCTGTTAATAGCCTTTTGGGAAGAGAAAATCATATAATATGTCAGCAGAAATGGGGAAACAATTTATATGTTTTTATTTACCTGTTGCTTGAAGGAAAAGGAAGAAGTGACCCAAGGCCTTACCTTTTATTTTGTGTGCAAAACCTTTAGGATCCTTAAAAAGGCAGTATATATTTTATAGCCCATTTCTAATTGCCATTCCTGTCTTTCAGATCAGAATCTCTCTAAAAACATTCTTTTGTACTAGAATGTTTCATTTTAGGCAGCAGCAATACCCTATGAGTACTGCTGTTTTTATCAATATGCATTCTTTAAAAATTCTGTTTGAATTCAAGAGGCTCCCAAACCCAAATGAAATTTTTTTTTAAAAAATGCAGAGTTTGGGATTTTTCTTTGTATGGACAGGGTGCTATATGAACTCAAGACCATACTACAGGGGTCTTCAAACTTGACAGCTTTAAGACTTGTGGACTTCAACTCCCAGAATTCCTCCTCCAGTCATGTTAGCTCAGAAATTCTGGGAGCTGAATTCCCCAAGTCTTAAACTTGCCAAGTTTGAAGACCCTTCCCATATTATAAAAGCACATTACTGTCACATTAAGGGGCTCTACTTCAGGGTAAATGGGCATCATTAATAGACCTTAATGAAACAAATATATTTGAGTTAGAGATACAAAGAAGGAGTGATGTGTTTCAAGTTGGTAACAGAAGATGCAAGAGGCACATCCCGAAAAGCAAATGGCTTTGATATTTCTATGTGCCCAAAAAGCCTTCGATAATGTGAGTTGGTACTTTATGTTATTACAATTGGCACAAATGGTCTTTGGTAAAAAATTTTATACAAGCCATCGAGATGATATATTGTAAACAAACTGCAAAGGTCATGATAAATGGAGAATTGACAGAATCTATAGATATAAGAAAAGGGACTAGGCAAGGTTGTCCACTGTTGCCTCTGCTGTTTGTGTTAACATTGGAAATGTTGAACAGGAATATTAGAGAAGACAAAGAAATAAAAAGAATGAAAATTAAAAAGGAAGAATATAAATTGCAAGCTTTCGCAGATGACCTGGTATTTATACTAGAGGATCCATTGGAAACAGCACCAAAATTAATAATAGAAAGGATAGAAGAGTATGGAAAAATAGCAGGTTTGAAAATTAATAAGGATAAAACAAAGATATTAACAAAGAATATGCTAGCAAGACGAAAGAAAGAGTTGGAAGAAGTTGTAGAAACACAGGTCACAAACAAGGTCAAGTATTTAGGGCTACACATTATGCCAAGATGTGCCACACTGAAGGAGAATAATTATATTAAACTCAAACAGCAGATTGCGACAGATTTGGAAAAATGGAAAAACCTACAATTATCATTGATTGGGAGAATATCAACAATTAAGATGAATGTATTGCCTAGAATTTTATATTTATTCCAGACAATTCCAATTAGATTAGGGAAAGAGTTTTTTTTTGAAGATTTAAATAAAATTGTGTTAAAATATATTTGGCAGGGCAAGAAAGAATAAAACTTAAATTGTTACAAGACCCAAGAATAAGAGGAGGATTTGCTCTGCCCAACTGGGAATTATATTATCAGGTGGCAAATCTGATGTGGGTAAAAGAATGGATAACATTAAGGAACAGTAGACTATTGACCCTAGATGAACATGCCCTGCTGTTGGAATGGCATGCATTTCTTTGGTATAAGGGAACTAAAACACAAGGGTACTTTAGAAGACATCATATTCAAGAGGCTTTGTTTTTAAATTGGGAAAAGACTAAAAGCAATATTATCTAAAAATTCTGCTATGGATATCTACAATTGAAGCTTTTTCATATCCAATAATATACAAAAAGGAACAAACAGATATGGTGAGATATTGAATGAAAAGGGTGAACTTAAATCTATGCAAGCGTTGGAAGAACAGGGCACAAAAATGAACTGGTTTTCATATTTGCAAATACAATTTAGATTTGATGAAGATATTAAATTAGAAGGTATTTATGATAAGTTGACTGAATTAGATAAAATTTTGATAGGTACTGATGAAAATGTAATTTAAAAACTTTATGGACATTTATTAGAATTTAATTTTTTTTTAATTACATTTATATGCTGCCCTTCTCCGGAGACTCAGGGCGGCTTACAATTTTTGGGGTGCAACCCAGGGTGCTCAGCAATAGCCTTCATTCCATTGTATATGCCCGCTTATTACTAAGCGGCATTTTTACAAGGTCAGCTAATTGCCCCCAACAATCTTGGGTCCTCAATTTACCTACCCCGAGAGGATGGAAGGCTGAGTCAACCTTGAGCCTGGTGGGATTCGAGCCTACAGCAGTTGTAGGCAGCTGGATCTTAAGTGCAGGCAATTAACAGCCTGAGCCACCAAGGCCCTTGGTGGAGGAGCAAGTTAAAGAAACGATGATCGCTTGGGGGAAAATTTTTTGATATGGGATTGATTTAGAGAAATGGCAAAAATTATGGTCTCAAAATTATAAAATGACAATGCCAACTGCTTATAAAGAAAATCTGTATAAGATATTTTACAGGTGGCACTTACCCCAACGAGAATTGAGAGAATGTTTAAGAATAAATCGGATAAATGTTGGAAATGTCATCAGACACCTGGCTCGTACTACCATATGTGGTGGACATGTTTGGACGCAAAAAGATATTGGACTAAAATCCAGATGTGGTTGGAAAAAATGATACAACAACATATACACTTTAAACCGGAAATATTTTTATTGGGAATCATACCAGAAATTTACAATAAAGAGTTGATATATTTGATTGTAAATGTCTTAACAGCAGCTAGAATTGTATTTGCTAAGAATTGGAAAAATGATAAAATACCTATGCAGGAGGAAGTCATTAAAAAAATTATGGACTGTGCTGAAATGAGTAAGCTGACATTTGAAATTAGAGAGCAAGAAGATAAACAATTTTATATGATATGGGATTTGTTTTATCAATGGTTGGACAAAAAGAATAAGTAATGTAATAGAGTAGATAATTTTGCAATAGAAGTTTAATAGATTGATATAAAATACAATATAGACATATATAACCATTGGATGAAAGGATAATATAAATTTTAACATAAAAATTGGGAATATCTTGTATAAAATGATGGAATAAATAGCCGTCATAGATGTTTAATAACTGATAAATATATAAGCATATGTTAACTTGACAATGTGAAAGTTTATATAAATTGTGAGTGATGACAACAAAAAGGATAGCACAAAAGATTTGTAACCAACTGACACACTGTATATATAATTTATGTTTTTATGTTTTGTTTGTATGTTTGTCTTAAAAATAAAAACTTTTTTGCAAAAAAAAAAAAAAAGATGCAAGGACAACCCAATTCAAGCCAGTTTAGATTTGACTGGGAAAAACTGTCCATTAGAAATGGAAATACTGTCCATTGTCTATTATAGGAAAATTTCAAAACATTTGAAATGGCTTGAAAATTGCATGGATGATAAATTAGAACCCATTTAGCACACTAATTACAACTAAATGCTTTCAAGCGTTTTACTGCAATACGTTTTGGAAATAGTTCGCTCGTATATCGATGATATTCATGTCTCTATGAAAGGAAGAGCAGGGTTGAGGGATGGGTACTACACGGCTTTTATATTATCCAAAGATTAACAAAGAGCTTGTAATGAAGGCATTCTTTTTTTAAGGCTGTTTTAACAACCTTATAAAAACTTTTAGAAAAGGAAGTATTTTTAGAAATAAGCTGATCACCTAACTTCACATAATGTCACATAATAATATTGGCAAAGTCTTTAGGACAGGACATGGAAGAATGATCCCTTAGCCTGCTTTTGTGATAGGATATAGCTTTGTTCAGAAATAACATTCTTTTTAAATTGCCAGAAGATATTGGCATAGCTATATGTCAGAATTGGTCCTTATGGGGAAAGACTCCTCAACACAGTCTGACTTATTTATATCCATTTTGCAATTTACTACCAATATTATTCAATAATAGTTAATTATGGAGTAATAGATCAGCAAAGTGAAATATAATAGTACGGGCCACAGAGAAAGAAACTATCACGGAACAATTGATATCATGGCTCCCCATCCTTCTTTAAAGCAGTATGCCTGTTTGTATCAGCTTGGCATACATTCACTTATTGTAATATATTTATTTATTTATTTATTAATGAGACTTGTATGCCGCCCCATCTCCGAAGACTCGGGGCGGCTCACAACTAAAACAACAAGAACAATAAATAATTAAAAAAGAATTAAACTAACAAGCCCCACTGAAATATAATTACATAAATACATAATAAAACCATGATAAAAACTGCCCCCCCCAAAGGGTCACAGCCCGGCTTGGTTAAATAACCAGGTCTTCAATTCACGGTGGAAGGCGCGGAGGTCAGGGGCCAGACGGAGTCCCAGGGGGAGTTGGTTCCAGAGGTCAGGGGCCGCGATAGAATAGGCTCATCGTCGGGGGACCGCCAAACGGCATTGGCCAGCCTAGTCTATAGAGTCTATAGAGAGACTCTATAGAGAGTCTTTAAGATCCCAGTCCTCAGATTTGACTTGAAATAACATACTATTGAATTGGTCAGGCCTAAGAACATATGCAGGTACTGATACGCAAGATGAACTCTCACATCAGTTGGTAAAACAATAATATAACTGTAATAGTCCAAGAAAAAGGAAAATTAGATGTTGTAACCATATTCAAGAAACTGGCATATGAGAAAGTGAATAAAGCCAAAAGCTATGATACACTTCAGCCACTGATTAATAAAAGTAGGTTAAGCAATTGACACAAAGCAATTCCTTCATAGAAAGATACCCACCCATTCACAGCTCAAGTTCCACTCTTCATTTCAGAAAATAGGCTTGCCTGACTGCTCCCTCTCTCATCTTTTCTTTGATAGCTTG
This sequence comes from Naja naja, assembly GCA_009733165.1. Lineage (NCBI taxonomy): Eukaryota > Metazoa > Chordata > Lepidosauria > Squamata > Elapidae > Naja > Naja naja. The sequence continues at coordinate 143,415 of SOZL01000031.1, read as the reverse complement.
CACTTTAAGCTTCCCACAGATAAATCCTGTGATAAATCTGAGGTTAATGTCCTACTATCAGAACCTTAAGGCAGGGAGTTTCCTGCAGTTCCTTGGGAATATGCAACTCCTGGGGTTTCCTAAACTGAGATTTTAAAAATAATAAAAATCCATATTTCACTCTCTGTCCCTTTCCTTCCCTTGCTGCCACATTTCACATGCAAGCAAGCTACTTATGGCAATGCCCTGGAGGATGCCAATTGTATGACTTAGTGCAGCATAATCTGCAAAGGCTGTGGCTTGCTGACAATAGTCTGTGATGTTATTTGAAAGCTTGCCTATCAAGACACCTCAGCCTTCCAGTAAATGCAAATAGAGACAGATCTTCAAATAGTGAGTAGTATGGCACAATGGAGAAGCTAGGGCAGGGAAGAAATGTCAGTTATATTAATAACCAACAGTTTCTTGTCTTACCCCAGGGGTGAAAGTATGGCATTAAAGAGTAAGTAAGGTGGAAAGAGGAAATAACTGCCACAGATGTCAGAAGGGTCTCTAGTTCATGTTAATACAGAGAAAACTATTGTTTAAAGAGGCTTCTTCCTACTACAATACAGACTTCCCCCCCCTTACTTTTATCATGTTGAGCATCTTGGAAGCTTTTATCAAGCTTAAGCCAGGATTCTGATGCACAGAGCAAATGAGTGTCAATTTATTGGAACTGAAGTGATGTCTTCTGGTGGAACAGGTTTGGCAAGAATTTTTGGCAGCACCAGGCTTGGCCACTTGGCATTTTAGTACCAGAAAGTGACACATGGATGCATTTATAAACAGTTGCTGTCAATAGCCCACCTGAGTCATTGAGGCACTGTGGACACAGAGAAAGGCAGGCCAGCAGGGGCAGGCTGGAAAGGAGAAGCAGAGTTGTGATAGCTATTGAAACTGCAATAATGCATCCAGGTGGATCAGATTAAGGCAGAGGTGGGATTCTACCAGTTTGGCCCTGTTCTGCCAAACCAGTAGCTCCGAAGATCAGCTGAGAGGGAACCGGTTCGCTCCAACAATCTTCTATTCCTCTGTTTGGCCCACCTGCCCACCTGGCTCTAGGCTGTCCTTTATTTCCTGCTTTTTCAACCTCAGCTGCTTTGCGTGGCACAGCTGATTGCATGCTCACTGAACTGGTTATTACATTGGTTGAATCCCACCCCTGGACTAAGGCAAGTAGCAGATTTGACAGGCTGGTATTTGGGAGTAGAAATGATACATGCACACATTTATTGGTTCACTGAAGTCAACAGCCCATCCATGTGTTTATCTCACTGGGTTCACAAAGACAGGCATGTGAAGACAAGTTGGCACACTCCCCTACTTAAAAGAAAACAAATAATTACCATTAATAATTAAGAACCATTTGCAGTTCATGCACCTAGCTACAAAATCAACTTGGAGCCAAGAGAATCCTTCAGTGCTGAGAAAGTTATCTGTACCAATCAAACTAAAATAATTCTTCTTTACCTGTAATTTTTAAAAGATTCTTGAGCTTCTGTTAAGGTGGAGGATAAAAGTAGCATAGAATATCATAGCTCAAATTACAGTATATACCAAATAAAAGTCTCTCCATTCTGGAAAGTTCTATTTCCAGAATGAGTGAACATGGTAGGATGCAGACTTTCAGCCATTAATAAATGTGAGAGCTGTAAAATTGTTTGATGAACCCAAGTTATACCATGAAGTCTAGAGTTAATGAATATAAGAATTGGTGACAATGCCCCCAAATTGAAAACAGACAGTATAGTCCAGACTTGGAAGATTTATGCTAAACAAATTCTAAGTGCTTGGTTGTTGTTATTTTAAAAATAGCAACATCCAACAAAGTGAAAATGGATATTTAATTTGTATGAAGAAAAAGCTAGGATTACACACACTTAAGCAAAGGCAAATGGATTCTGTCCATGGGTTAAATAAGCCAATTAAGCAGGGTGGGTGAAAAATACAAGGTCAGGAAAAACAAAAATAAAATAATGTTCCATTTCCCCAATGACTCTGACAGGCACACTTTCATGAGATGATTAAAATCATTGGGCAGCTAATCATATCAGACACCCTATGATACTACTCACCCTATGATACTACTTCCTTGGATACTACTCACCCTTCCTAGTTGAAGTCCATAGTTCACACTGTCTATAAGAATCCAAAAGGAAAAGGACAATCAAATCCCTCAAGTGCTTTTAGTAGGATCTGAAATGTTTGGGAACTATCCATCCAATTAATTGCTTTGCTTCAAAGCTATGATCCAAGCTGAAGGTCCACAACACCGTAAGTGTTAAGTTAGAGAATGAATCAGTTTTCTTGAAAGCCAGATAAATATCCTTCATGGCATAATCCATATTAGTGAATTCAGCAAAGGTGATACTATTACATAATACACATGATTTGAATTGTGAAAATTGTGATCCCAGCAACATAATTCAGATAGAATTTTAATTTTGCTCCTCTGCATATATCAATTTTATAATACAGGCATTTGAAAAGCTTGATAATTCTGCTTCAAATGGTACTTTGGAGGCTAGATTAAAATCCACACAAGGCTCGATAGTTTGACAAACACAATGACTATACATGAAATATTTATGCTTTACGGTAATAGCATATGGTTCTGTGCCTAGGGAAGCATTCCTAGTATAGCTGCCAACATGTGCACCTTGTGTTAGACCAGAATATAGATACTTTTAAGAATGGTTCAGACAGTCAAGTTCCAGGAAGGGCAAGCATGCTATATTTTAAACATAACTCTGGCTTAATTTTATACATTGAAATTAGCTGTCATTTTAAATTTATTCCAATCACATTATGTTTTAAAAACAGTCATATAAACAAAATAAGAATTAACAGAACAATCTTCAATTTGTCTGCCATGTTGGTTCTTAAGTTCAATGGAGAGAGAATAATGGCTCTATTACATTTTTCACAAAAGTGTGCAAAAGAATAAATGTTATGTGCATTTATATACATCAGTGTTTCTTAACCTTGGCAACTTTAAGATGTATAATTCCCTGATTTCTGGGAGTTGAAATGCACACATTTTAAAGTTGTCAAGGTTGAGAAATATTGGTATTCATCCTTTTTGTTTCTTCCATTTTTTCTTTTCCTTCTACTGTCCTAAGACTTCTAAGATGCCTTCAGTTTGGAAGCCTCCAATATATGCAAGAAAATGAACCTAAAAAGTTTTGAATTGTTCATTGTCTGAAGAACTTTCAGTTCTTCTGTTTAATCAGGCAATAGTGAGATACAGGCTAGGAGGTATTCCATAATGTATATGGAACCCGAAAACTTTAGTGTTTATACTTTGATATTGTAGATGAAGTATTAAACAGATGAACTTATATTAATGGTTGATAAACTATTTTATGCATGCATCTTTAAAATTTGTTGACTACACCAGTTATTAGTATGTATATGAACAGCTGGATGGATGGATAGATGATAGATAGATAAATAGATAGATAGATAGATAGATAGATAGATGATAGACAGACAGACAGACAGACAGACAGACAAACAGACAGATCAATCCATAATATGGTTTTTAGTGGCCCCAGAAAGTTATGTGTTCTTTTCATAGAAATATATTAATAATGTAAAAATTTACCTGTTGTTTCTCTCTCCCTCTCCCTCCACTCTCTCCGTTTTTCCCTTTCTCTCTTTTCCTGCTTTTGCCTGGTTTTATCCAATTTTTTTGCCAGTTAATTATTCATTTCACATAGTGCTCAAATTAAGATGTGTTTACTACAAGAACTGCTAAAAGCAGTATTATCAGGCTTAATAAATATTTTTGCTACATCCTACACACAATTCTAATTTGCAAGGACAGTATTCATTGTTATGCATTGTACACAATAATTTCAGTAACTCAACATTAAAAAGCTTGTTCAGAAGATGAAGTATTAAACAGATGAACTTATATTCATGGTTGATAAACTATTTTATGCATGCATCTTTAAAATTTGTTGACTACACCAGTTATTAGTATGTATATGAACAGCTGGATGGATGGATAGATGATAGATAGATAGATAAATAGATAGATAGATAGATAGATAGATAGATAGATAGATAGATAGATGACAGACAGGCAGACAGACAGACAGACAGACAGACAGACGGATCAATCCATAATATGGTTTTAGTGGCTCCAGAAAGTTCTGTGTTCTTTACATAGAAATATATTAATAATGTAAAAATTTACCTGTTGTTTCTCTCTCCCTCTCCCTCCACTCTCTCTGTTTTTCCCTTTCTCTCTTTTCCTGCTTTTGCCTGGTTTTATCCAATTTTTTGCCAGTTGAAGTTTTCTGCCCTTAAATAAATAAATGAAGATTTATGCAGACTAGCTGAACTGGGTGGCTAATGCTTATTCTACCCTGAATGACCAGGAGTGTACAGGGAGTAATTTTCCAACATTTATATTACATCTAAATATGGTACAAGCCCTTTCTTCAGAATCATCAACCTACAATTTAGGTTGACCTGATAGATAATGACTGGCCCAAAGCCTCGTGAGTATCCAAGGTTGAAAATGGAGTAAAACATTCCCCACTCCTTGCCCAATAACTTCATCATTATATCATGCTGGCTCCTTTCCAGTGCCAGTCAAACATAATCATTCTTAGTGGAAAGTATTTATACATGCAATCTATCAGCCAATAAAGCATCAAATTAAATGCCAAGAGTTCAAGGAATGATAATATGTTGCAAGTCTTAATTAGTTCTTAGGCACACAATACTGGATGGCTATTCTAAGATATTTCTTTAGCAAGCTGGAAGAGAGCTCCAGTGGAATCTCTATGTGACTTCTTATGAACAATATTGTGGCAAATACATCCATAAACTTTAGATATTTGCTTGGCATTCTAACCACAAAAATGTTTTAAATATATTCCATTTTTCAAAGAAAGTTTTCCTTGCAACACAGTTCAATAAGTTCTTACTAAGGCTATGCAGCACTTCTGATTTGAAAAAAAATGATGCTTTGGCAAAGAGTCGCTCTATTGGGAGATGGGTGGTATATAAATTCAATAAATAAATAAAGACATAGCAGCATATAATATCTGTCTGAAGCTCTTGAAATATATCCTCCCACCCTGGAACATGCTGCAGCTACAGAGAGCAGACATACAATTCCAGAAAAAAGATGAAGGTAGTTTAAGGAGTGGCAAATGATTTCTATGTGACCATCTCCTAACCCTTCAAAGCACTCTTCTGAAACCCTGTGTACGTAGCTTTATTATTTATTCTGAAGCCAGTATAGTATTACTATTAGACCTGAGAACTATTCCCAGATAAATGCATGCAGACTACAGTTGTATATATCTTTGTTCATTAAATGCATAGTGCAAAACATAAATGGTGATCTATGCAGTTTAAATTGACTTATTTTCCACTGCAGCATTTCACTGTCCATCACCTTAATACTTCAAAGGTGTCCTCAAATCAGTGTAGAAAAGCATATGGCTTGTAGAAGACGTTCCTAAGCCTTGAAGGCATCATTGTATATGTTGAGAGTTTAACACTATTGTATTCTCTTGGCATCACTTAGAGCAGGGGTGGTGAACAAGTTTGACACAAAGAGCCACAATTTTAAACTGTGAGAGTCAGAGAGCCACACCACGCTCGCTGGCCCGTGCAGTTGTTTCCGAGGGATGGGAGACGGGATGACGCAGCCGGGGGCGGGACTACGCGCTCGGAAATCTCTCCTCAGAGATCCCTCCTCAGAAGCAGCATAACAAAATCCAAACTTGGCAAAGAGCCACAGTATACAAAATAATATAATATAATAATAATATAATAATAATATAAGAGGCAAAGAGCCGCATTCATTTTGGCCGGAAGCCGCATGCGGCTCGAGAGCCGCGTGTTCGCCACCCCTGACTTAGAGCTTCTGGTATAACATTGTGGCAGTTCTGACATATAGTGTGTCTGATCTCAGTTCAATTTCTGTCTTTTCATTTTCCTATCCCTTGATTGCTGTCCTCTCTCTCCTTTTGCCTGCATGCAGAAATGATGCTTTCAAAAACATTTTTGTATGTATATTCAGTATCACTATGATTTTAGTTTTTATAAATCAGAAGAGATAAGCAATAGAATTTTGCTAAGATTTGTTTGTTTGTTTGCCATATTGTTACCTTTAATTGTGTACAAAGTAGTAAATCTTTGGCTGTAATTATATTGATACATCTTAATTTTCACAAAATCACTTAAACTTTTTTAGCACACGATCTGATTGTATATTTTGCCCCGAACATTAGGTATAATGTATCTGAGCTGCAAAACTCAACTATTAGAAAGTAATGTATTTTTGCAATATGGATATCTTATACATACTAAAAATCACATTGTTGCAAGATCACAAGAATTAGCTTTGGGAATAGATCCTTCCCATTCCCATTCCAGAGGGTATTTTGTGAATGGCGCATATCATTATGGTCAAGACCATATGCTCTGTTGCTGTCCCTGCCTTACTTCCTTTAAGCTTGGCTGTTCATATTTAATTATTTATAAGCTAGTCTATGCCTTACAAGAGAATTGGGTTTCCTTTCAATGAACAAGAGATATCGCAAGTGGGCACTAATGTAATACTGGCTCCAATGAGACAAGGTTGAGATTTAGTTCCCAAATTTTTTTCCTTCTCTTCTGTTACAATGCTTGATTTATTTATTTGTTTTTCACTGGAAATCAGCAGCATATTCATGCTCAAATCACAAAATAGGAAAAAGAAATTTCAATATCTCATCCAAATAAAGATGAAATGACTGAAGGTCTTCCATAGTAGATGTTTTTACTTTTTGCCTCCAAATTGCATTTTATTATTAATGACGTTGAATAATGAACACTTTAGAGTGAGCATGTCAGGTTCTTAGGGTTTCCCAATCAGGTGTAGGAAATATTTCCTAAGCACTTACGTTCATCCCTCAGAAGAGCATATGCCCAAGGCAGATGTAGCAAAATAAAAGTGAATGTGGGTTAAGAAAAAGAGAGAGAAAAAAATTAGATGAAGTTCAGAACAACGTTTTATACCTGTCTTCTCTTTTTCTCTTCTTCTATGTCCATTACACTATATTGACATTTTCATTACATAGAGAAGAAGATTTGATGAGATAGGGAAGATGAAGAAACTGGCATCCAAGTGGTCTGGTGATGCAGAGGAATAGGCAAGGGACTCTGATCTGGGTGAGACGTCTGAGCTGAAATATGGGGCCATTTCACATGTAGAAGTGAAGACTAATAGAGAAGTTTCTCTTTTGGTATAATCTGTTTATTTGGTTCTTTTCATCCATAATTCATTTCACATAGTACTCAAATTAAGATGTGTTTACTGTAAGAACTGCTAAAAGCAGTATTATCAGGCTTAATAAATATTTTTGCTACATCCTATGCACAATTCTAATTTGCAAGGACAGTATTCATTGTTATGCATTGTACACAATAATTTCAGTAACTCAACATTAAAAAGCTTGTTCGGAATGAGCCAGTTTGGTCTAATGGTTAAAGCACCAGGCTAGAAACTGGGAGACTCCGACTTTTACTCCTGCCTTAGCCATGAAAGCCAGCTGGATTACCTTGAGCCAGTCATTCTGTCTCAGCCCAACTCACTTCACAAGATTATTGTCATAGGGAAAATAGGAGGAAGAAGGCATGCTGGATATGTTCACTGCCTTGAGTTATTTGTAAAACTGATAAAGGGAGGTAAAAAAAATGATAATAATAAATGTAGAAAACCAACAATAATATGGTCAAAATGTCAACTTAGAAAGTACTCCATTCCAGGTTCTTCTGCTATCATGTATTCAAAATTCTGGATCTGGGACTCTTTTTTATTAGGGTGATTTCCCTCCAGAACTAGTAGCTAGTTTAGTGCTAAATTATGTGGTCTCAAGCTAGCATGAAGGCACCTGACCTAACATTATGTTATTTGGTGCAGGTGGCTGTCACTATTGTAAAACAGAAGGAAAATTGAGAAGACCACTAGAAGCAGATGAAATATAAGTTATGACATCGCTACAGAACACAGTCCCTCTCTGCCCTTCTTTTTTCCCCTCCTTCATGTTGGTAAAAAAAAATTTTTTTACCTGGAAGAATGAGCATCTTTAGAGTTGGCGTCTAGTGATGGTGTCTGTGAATTTTCCTTCCAATCAGTTTTCTTTCCTGCTTTCACAATGATGAAACATGGAAAAGCTGAGCTTCTCTTCTCCCCTGAAGCAACAACAATTATATCAGACTTTCAACATTATTATTAGGTTAGAAAACAATCTGAGATTATTATTTCTGGGTATCATTCAGAATGTACAGATCCCTTATTTCATCGGTTCAGCAATCAGAAAACATAGCTCTACAGTAGTCCTTGACTTATAACCGATCATTCAGTGACTTCAAATGTATGGTGGAACCCCGCCCCCCAAAAGGCATTTATGACCCAGTTCCAGAGTTCAAACTTTGTCACCCCACCCTGAGTAAAATGATTGCATTTCAGGTGCTCAGCAACCAGTCCTCAATTACAGTCTGATACAGCATCCTCCAGTCACATGACCTGTGGTGCCCAAGCACTCTACCAGTGAAAATGGGCTCCTGAGCTCTGTTTTTGTCTGTGAAGGCCTCCTGCAACCCTCTGCCAGGAAAAATAGAGCTTGGGAGGGCCACGTGCTGCTCCTCCATGGTTCCAGGATGGCCCTGAGGGCTAAATCTAAGCACCTTATGGGTCAGATCCTGCCCCAGGGCCTTCAGTTTGACACCCCTGATCTAGTTGAACAGATAGAGACTCTTGGAAAGAGGTGATCTCTCAGGTACCCTGGTCCTAAGCTATGTAGGGCTTTTAAGGTAACTTTGTGTCCAGAAACACACTGGTGACCATTGTACCACACATGGAAGTGGTGTTATATGTGCCGTGTATATGGTACTATTTATTACAATGTGTGGCTGCATTCTGCACCAGTTAAAGTTTCTCGATAGTCTTCAAGGGTAGCCCCATTCAGAGCTGCCACAATAGTCTAATGAAGAGGTTATAAGGACATGAGTTATGTTTGTGAATCAAGGGTTACCTGCATAGCATTATGAGTTTATGCAAATGCAAAGCCATTGCTTTTCTAATCCTTTTAGGCTTTGTAAATGTATATATTTAAGAACCATTGTTCATAAAGAGAATGGTTTATGTTTACAGTTATTATGTGTCCTTTTAAAGATTGTTTTTAATCCTGACATAACACAATTCACCTCTTTCCAACTGCTACCAGGATATTTTATTCCCAGTCATCTCAGTGGTTCTGCCCTTGCTAGCAGCTAATAGAGATTAATCTGTTGAGGGTGGGAAATGTCAGTATGACTGCTGTCATGCAGAGGCAAATAGCTTATTTAAACCAGTCCCAGCCTTACAAGTTGGTGTCAGTGTAGTAATACTTGAAGCACTAAATAATCTGATTCTCTATCTGAAGGTCGAAGAAAGCTGATTTAAAGTTATTGCCAGATCTCCCAGCCCTGATTTGTGGACGCTGGCACAAATCCATTTTGCAAACTACAGTAATAGATGATGTGGGCATTCTGAGATCCTGGCATGTAGTAAACATTGCAAGCTGTGTGTTATTTTTTTTATAAATTTTTCTAACGTGCTTCTGAAAGTAGTATCATTCAGAATGTTTGGAATTATTACCAAGGTAGTTAAATGTTCTACGGCATTCCAATATGGAGAAGTGGGTAAAAATGTAAAAATGTTTTAGCCTTTGATTTCAGTGGATTTTTATTAAATGATGTCTAGACTCTTGTTCAACCAGCCAAGAGTATTCACAGGTTTTCAAGTCTACAGTTTTCATCTTGGAAAACCAATTAATGTCTACAGTGCTTGCTGTTCATTTTATATCGACTTGTACATTTTTACAGGACATAAACATAGATCTCAAAAGATTTTCTTTAGTTATTACTCAGAGTGTTTAAAATGCTGAAAAAGCAGCCTTTAGCACTATATTTATCTGACTTTGTAACCCTGCTTTATAAGATGTGGATTTTCTCACAGCCACACATGTCAGAATCTCCAGTATTTTCAGTGTAATTTAGGGCATGACTTAATTAACTTAATTAATTGGCACAATACCCTGCAATTATTCACACAGTTCTATGTGAACTGTATGAGATTAGGCTCCTGATTTTTGTTTATTTGTTTATTTTAAGTTTTTCAATGTTGAAAAGACTAAGGCTAGTCATATAGTCATCATTGCATCAGTATTAAGGTAAGCAGTCTGGGTAACATATCCCTTTGAGAACAGTTTCCCTTAACTGTGGTTTATTGAAGGGGGAATCGGGCAGCATAAAAATTGATTAATGGATGAATAAATAAATGAATAAATATTCATTTTATTTACTTTTAACACAATGTTTAGTTTAATGTCTTTTTAAATATTTATTGTTCTGTGTTTTTAGTTGTGAGCCGCCCCGAGTCTTCGGAGATGGGGCGGCATACAAGTTCAAATATAAATAAAATAAATATAAATAAATAAAACATAAACCATGTTTTTTATAGTCAAATCCAAGCCCAATGTAGGTGTACATCTGGAATGTGTTTTTGTGGGACACATACTCTACTGAAGCCTTCAAGTTACAGGCAGTTATGTAGATTATATTGTTGAATTGAAAATTACTTATTTGGAAATTTCTTTATTTAAAAGTAGCTACTCTAAACTCAGTGGAAGGTTAAAATATTCCTCCCCATCATTTCTGCTGTCACATTTTAGAAACAAATTGATGAGCAGCCAGGCTTGATAAGATACAGGCAATTAAATGAAAATTGAAAACTTTATAATGCTTTTAAAGTGCCCCAAGGCTCTTTATTTGTTTTTGTGGCAACACAAACCCACACAAGACACAACCCTTCTGAAAATTCATTTTGAATCATAATTCTAAAAATGTCTCAAAATACACATTTTAAAATTCAACAGGCATTAAATCAAGATTAGAATAAATTACTTTTATCCATGATTTGACACATACTTGTAAAAGAAAAATCCAGATAGAAATAACATGGTAGATAACTATGTGCCATTTTTGACTCCTAGTGTCCTGATAGATTTTTTACCATGAAGAAATAAAGTAGCGCTAAGATTAAAAATAAAAGTATAAGTTTCTAGGAACAAATCACAAATCAATTATAAAGTCCAACCTTGCATAGAGAAGGTTTTCAGATGTAAGGTTTGCTAGAAGTGGTGCAGTGCCCTAGAGATAAAGATGCTTGGCTTGCACTTGGAAGGTTGAGAGTTCAAACCTAGGTAGCAACAAATCCTTCTCTATCAGGGCACAAAAAGAAAATATCTGCTATGAACTCTGCATAGGCATCAGGAAGGGCATCCAGCCAGTAAATGCTTAACTGCATTCAGTCTCCCCAACTTTACTTCAGTAAAAGGAATTACAGGGTTGTAATAAGAAAAAAAGTCTTGCTAGGAGAGAGTAGTAACTGAACATGAATAGTATCTATGTTAGTTTGAAGATGTTGTTACTGGACCAAGAGTGTTAAAGGTATTTCTTCAAATACACATATTTTGTATATTTAAATACTAGTTTGATAACTACAAAAACAGTTATTGTGCTGTTTTTGGAAGATAATATAAGTATTGTATAATATTTTCTACAGTATCTGTCCTAAAATGTACACTCCATTGAATTAAATGAGATATACTCTCATCTAAGGGAATGTAGAAGGAACTACAGCCTTGATTGATTGATTGATTGATTGATTGATTGATTTAACAGTTTTATCACCAATTCAGGGTGATTCCAAATTTGGGTGTAAGTAGCTATTCCAATGAGTTTCTGTTTCTTCAACAGGTGTTATTTTTCCCCATGGAATTTGAAATTAATATGTTCATGTATGGGGAAAGGAGAACATTAGAAGTACATAGGTCCAGGCCCATGATATATTTAGGGGCTTTTGGAAGATCTGTTTTTGGTTACAAAAGTAAAAACAGATTCATTGTATATTTGTATCTAAGAATTTCTAGATTTATTCATTATGACCAAATTGTCAGCTAAAAGTATTTTAAATAAGAAGGTAACCTGTGCTCCTATGCAACTTAAGCAAACAAAATTATTCTAGTTTCAGAAGTTTTCTGGGCTATTTATCTTCTGTCTGCCAATGCTTTTATCTTGAAAAAAGAACTTGGTATTGAAAAATCCTCAGATCCATCAAGTTTTCTTTTTTATTATTCCAAAAATATGTTCCTGAAATGATCTAATGGATACATCATTTAATCATTCAGATTGAGAAGGCACAACTGCTCCATAAAGTTTAGCACTGAAAGATGGATTAAAAGCTAAATAACAGTCTTGGGTTTTCTTTTCTTTTCTTTTGACTTCCTAAAATAAAGTTCTAAATATAATTTTAGCAGTGCATACAATCAGTCTGATGTCACTTCCCACCAGAAATCTGTTCAAGATTATTTTTCCACTCTCTTAAGCATTCTTTCTTTGTCGGGTCTTCTGAGTTTCAGAACCCATCTTCTAGGTGACATTGGACTCTTCTGAAATAAGACATTTGGCCATACACTAGGAGCTTACATCAAAGCCTTTTGATTACCACATATCAATGCAGTGTAAAAATAGGTAATCATTAATAGAGCTAAGCACTTTTTCATTGAAATCAAGTGACAGCTCTTGCCCTTAGAACAGTATTACCCCCACTACCACCTCCTGACCAAGATCACTTTATGGGTTACAGTTTGTAACTGTTGGATTCTTTGTATGGCACACAGGTCACTGTTGTGAAATGGATATGTTATATAAATATATAGATAAAGCATATGCTTGTAATGACATATTTAAGCCATGATTTAATCTTTAATTATAAACTAAAAGGAAACTAGTCCCCTTCCAACTTTGTTATTCTATTCTATTCTATTCTATTCTATTCTATTCTATTCTATTCTGCTCTACTCTATTCTATTCTATTCACTCCATTCCATTCATTCCGTTCTGTTGCATTCCGTTCCATTCCATTCCATTCCTTTTATATCAATAGATTAAATGATTTAGTCTTTAATTATAAACTAAAAGGAAACTAGCCCCCTTCCAACTGTTCTTTTCTCTTTTCTTCCCTTCCCTTCCCTTCCTTTTATGATATCAATATATTAAAATTTATAGGCTAACAACAAAATGAATGATATGGTAGAATGATAAGTAGATTAATACAATTCAGTAGCACACCAATTATACTGCTTGGTCATGCCCAGTGACTTGGTTTTCCTGAATCATCTGGTGGAACATAGTTGGTGTTAGGTTTGCATGAAGAGACAGACACGGAGTGCTTCAAGCTCTTTCTTTATTAGTGACTACAGCTCAGAACGGACCCACCTTGGCTGGGCTGTGGCTGCTACTTATAGCCAGCAGCCGCAGTTGCCAGCCAATCAGAGTGCAGGGTTTTCCCGCACTTTTTAAACCAATCATTTCTTACATTTTACAAGAACAGTTCAAACTAAACCAGTGACTTTAAACCTGCATACATAACGCCCCTCCCCACTAGGTTCAGTCCATACTCAAACCCCAGCCTATCTAATGTATTCTTTTAAATAGGTGGGGCTCTTACGTGTACGTTGAGACGTACGTGGTTCAGATGTTTAAAGGTTCTCACCTTGTGAGGGAGGAAATGTGTCTGCTGACATTTCCTTACTAGGACTTGTAGTAATGGTAGAACCTGTTTGGTTACTACAACCTGGTCTCTCCTCCCAATCCATCTCCAACCCAATGTCAGCACCTAGATCAGGTAGTGATGTGCAATCTTCCATTTCTGAAAATGGTTGTTGGTATTGTGACAGGTTTTGGGATAGTTCCTGTCGTGTTAGCTCGTTACACATGGGGTTGATTCTTGGTTGCTGATTACACTCATGATCCTCCCTTCCCCTAGAAGATGCAGTAGGTATGGGAACCAGAGAGGAGCAAAAGCGATGCTCCTGAGGCAATCTGGATCTTAACTGATCAATGTGCCTGCTCCAGAGGACACCATCCTCCGTTTGTACCCTGTAAGACCTGGGGCCTGTGATTTGGGTTATCTCAGCAGGAATCCATAATGGTTCACCCATAAGGTTCTTAGCATAAACAGAATCACCCACAGTGAATGTGCGAATTTTGCTAGTGGAATCTAGTGCGTTGGGTGCGTAAGTGGGATGAAGGCGATCAAGGGAGACCTGAGTTTCCTACCCATCAACAATTCAGCTGGGGTTAAATTAGTTGAGGGGTTGGGAGTGATATGCTGAACACTGAGAAGTTTTTCAACTCTCTCAGTGATATCCCCTGGACCCAATTGCTGAAGTTTTTCCTTGGTAAATCATACCATATGTTCAGCCCCCGTTAGCTGAAGGATGCCCAGGGGCTGTCAGGGCATGTCTGATACCCTGTTGTGCTAGATATGATTCAAAAAGGTTGGATGTAAATTGAGGGCCATTGTCAGAAACAAGCACATCAGGTAACCCGTGAGTTACAAAAGCTTTTAAGCTGTTTGATGACAGCTTCAGTTGTGGTGGATGCCATAGGGATAACCTCTAGCCATTTGGAATATGCATCAACTATAATAAGGAAAGTGTGCCCTCTGGTAGGGCCAGCAAAATCAATGTGAATCCTGGACCATGGGCCCCTAGGACATTCCCATTCCTGTTTGGGGTGAGAGGTGGGGCAGGCCTGACTACCTGACAGTTGGGACAAGATGCAACCCAGTTTTCAACCATTTTGTCAATACCTGGCCACCATACATAACTCCTGGCCAATCCCTTCATTCTGACAATTCCTGGATGACCCTCATGTAACATTTCCAAAACCTCTTTTGTAGTTTTGCAGGAATAACCACCCTGTTACCCCACAAAATACATCCTCTTAATACAGATAATTCAGTTTGCCTGGATTTAAAAGGTTGGGCGAGTTGAGGTAGATCTTGAAGTGGCCAACCCTTCTTAATCCAGCCTATAACAGGAGCCAATAAAGTGTCTTTGGCAGTCTCTCTGGCAATTTGAGCAGCATGTACTGGAAGCTTGGCAACAGTTTCTAGAAAAAAGGTGTGAGTCTCAGGAACAGGGTCCTCAATGTGTGAAGGAAGTGGGCAGCGACTCAAAGCATCTGCATGCCCAATGTCTTTACCAGGTCTGTGGATCAGTTTGTATGAATAAGCAGCAAGAAATTCAGTCCATCTCAGCATTCTTGGTGACAGGATCGTGGGCGTTGGTTTGTCTCCTGCCACAATGCCTAAAAGAGGTTTGTGATCTGTGACAACAGTAAATGTTCTCCCATATAAATACTCATGGAATTTCTTGACAGCTGCTACAATTGCCAAGGCTTCCTTGTCCAGTTGGCTGTAGTTCCTCTCTGCTTTAGTCAAGGTGCGAGAGTAAAATGCAATAGGAGCTTCCCTCCCACTGGGAAGCATATGGCTCAATACCCCCCCACACTCCAAAAGGGGAGGCATCACAAGTCAGAACAACAGGAAAGTACTCAGAGAACTGTATCAGCACAGCATCAGATGTGATTTGTCTCTTGATATTGTTAAATGCAGCTTGTTCCTTCCTCCCCAGACCCAAACAGATTTCTTGTCCAGCAACCTATGTAGGGGTTCTGCAATGGTTGCCTTCTGAGGTAGAAACATATGATAAAAGTTAATGAGTCCCAAGAATGCTTGCAAATCAGTTTTGCATTTTGGCCTGGGAGCTTCTTTGATTGCCTGAACCTTTCCCTCTGTGGGGTGGATGCTATGTTTATCAATCATGTAACCCAAGAATTCCACTTTATCTGTTCTAAGTGTGCATTTTTCTTCTTTGGCTTTTAACCCCGCTTTCTTGAATCTGGTTAAGACTTCCCTGAGTCTCTCATGTAACTGAGTGTCATTTTCAGCAGAAATTAAAACATCATCAAAATAGGGCACCACCCCTGGCAACCCTTGTAACATTCTTTCCATAAGGTTTTGGAAGATGCCTGGTGCCACGCTTACTCCAAACTGCAACCTTTTGCATTTGAAAGCACCTCTATGGATTACAATGGTTTGGGCTTCAGCAGTGGCATCATCAACTGTTAATTGTTGATATGCCTGTGCCAGGTCCAACTTGGCAAAAACTGTGCCCCCTCCAAGGGAATGTAAGAAATGATGCACTACTGGAACTGGATATGCACTCTGTTGTAGCGCATGGTTCAATGTCCCCTTGTAGTCTCCACAAATTCTTACTGACCCATCAGCCTTGACTGGTATGACTATGGGTGTCTCCCACTTGGAGTGGTCAGTGGGCTCTAAAACCCCTTGGCCTATTAGTTTATCTAATTGTGCATCAATTTTTTCCTTTAAGGCAAATGGGACCCTTCTGGGTTTTAAACAGATTGGTTGTACCTTGGGATCTAGGTTAAAGGAGATAGGGGTCCCCAAGTACTTGCCTAATCCGTTGCTGAAGACCTCTGGAAACTCAGACTTCAAGACATCTTCCCACTCAGTGTTGCTCACCTGATTGATGCCAGTCACCTCGATGCCCAGCGGGTTGAACCACTCAAGGCCCAGCAGACTTGTCCACGATGGTCAGTGGAAGGCGTTTGGTGTGGCCTTTGAACTTCACGTTGAATTCTCTTGTTCCAACTACTGGAATCTTGTTCCCTTGGTAGTCTTTAAGAGTCAATGCTTGCTTCTTGAAGTGCTTCTTCTGGATGTTGAGAAGAAGTCTGTGAATAGAGTCCCATGACACCATAGATAGGTATGAGCCTGAGTCCACTTCCATTTGGCAAGGCCTTCCTTCAATAAATACCTTGACATGCACTTTTCTGCTTCTTAAGGGTGATGAATGACCAATGGTGACTGTTTGATGAGTTTCATTCTTCCCATTTGCTTCCGTGCTGCACCCCATTTTCTCACTGAGATTGTTGGGCCTGTATTCTTTGTCTTTGCTTGTAGCAACTTCCTTCTGTTGGGTGGAGTTCTTGCTAGATGTCCTCTTTTATCACAATGGAGGCAAATGGTGTCTAAAAACTTGCATTCAGTGCAGGGGTGGCTTCCCCCACACCCTCTGCAGTAGAAATCTTGCCTCTTTCTTCCTAGGTCTTTCTTTTTCCACTCCATTCTGAGTCTGTAAATTCCTTCCTCCACCTCACTACAGTCTGACTCAGAATCTATTTGCTCACAATGAGTTGTTGTGGACTTTTCCACATCAGGATGGCTTGTGGCCTTGTTGATTTTCTTCATGGCCGCTGCTGAGGACTTGGTAGCTTCTGCTGAAGAGGCCTCTTCTATTTCTTCCTTCAGCGTGATCTTAGGTTTTAGTAATAACTTGCTCTGTAGCACCTTGTCTTTTAGGCCCAGAACAAATCGATCGTGCATGGCCTGTTCTAAATTGTTAAATTCGCATGCACCCCCAATGTCTCTTAAACTTGCCACAAAGTCGTTTACATTTTCACTTTCCCCTTGATCCCGACGGTAAAACTCGTGTCTCTTAATGAGGCACGATACTTTTGGCACGTAATGGGCTCTTAACAACTTTTCTAAGTCGGGCCAGTCCACTACCTTCACATCTGCAGCTCCCGCCAATGCCTTTGCCATCTTGAAAACTGCCGGACCGCAGTGCGTGAGAAAGACCGCCCTCTTCCGCTTCTCGGAAATGTCGGCAAGATTGTTTCCTTCCAGATACATTTGGAAATGATCTGCATACGACTCCGAGTCTTCTGCCGTCGGATCGAATAGGGCTGGGGGGGTGTTCAGTGCAGCCATCTCGCTCTCCTTCTGTTCCGCGTTGCCGTCTTCTTCAGGGGAATCCCACCCTCGTCGCCAGTGTTAGGTTTGCATGAAGAGACAGACGCGGAGTGCTTCAAGCTCTTTCTTTATTAGTGACTACAGCTCAGAACGGACCCACCTTGACTGGGCTGCGGCTGCTATTAAAGCCAGCAGCCGCAGTTGCCAGCCAATCAGAGTGCAGGGTTTTCCCACACTTTTTAAACCAATCATTTCTTACATTTTACAAGAACAGTTCAAACTAAACCAATGACTTTAAACCTGCATACATAACAGTTAGTTAGTTTAAAAGATGTTGATATTTGTTTTGTGTTAAAATACCAAAATAATTTATTTATTTATTTATTAATTCGACTTATATGCCGCCCCCTCTCCCGAAGGACTCGGGGCGGCTTACAAAGTAAAAAATAACACGACAATAAATTAGATAAAACCAGATTAAACAAATCAAGCCGAATTAACACTAAAATCCCAGAATTAAAACTCTAAAAACCACCCCACCCCAGGGTCACAGCCCGGGTTGATTAAACAACCAGGTCTTCAGGTCGCGACGGAAAGGGCGGAGGCCAGGCGGAGCTCCAGGGGAAGTTGATTCCAGAGGTCAGGGGCCGCGACAGAGTAGGCCCGTTGTCGGGGGACCGCCAGCCGGCACTGCCTGGCCAATGGGACCCCAAGGAGCCCCTGTCTGTGGGTTCGCACAGGGCGGTTAATGTTCGATGTCGGCAGCAGTCGCTCCCTTAAATAATAAGGACCCATGTCATGAAGGACTTTGTATGTTAAGGTTAAAACCTTGAATCTCACCCGGAGCGATGCAGCCAATGCAGGCCGCGCAGGAGGGGGGCAACATGGGAGAACCGGGGAACTCCCATCACCACCCGCGCCGCCGCATTTTGCACCAGCTGCAATCTCCGGATGGTATGCAAGGGCAGTCCTAGATAGAGAGCGTTGCAGTAGTCGAGTCGCGAAGTAACAAGGGCATGAGTGACCGTACGCAGGGCATCGCGGTCCAGAAACGGGCGAAGCTGGCGAACCAGCCGGACATTATAAGATAGTATTATAATAATGCTACTGTAAGAGAACATGGACAACACATTACTCAAATATACTGTATTGATGCATTTATATAATGGCCTTTCTGAACCAGCTATTTGTAGAATTTATGGGTGGCATTCAGAACAAGCCCATTGATGTTAGTGAGATTTTATGCAGGCATTTGAAGTAATAGTCACATGAAAATAATAATTTTCATTAATCTATCTCAGAGCTACCCCATAATAAAATTATATAATTTTTGAATAGAACATTGAAAAACAAAAACAAAAGAAAACACCTTGCAACAAATCTAGTTAACCATAAAATGTCAAACAATTTAAACAGATGGCAGAATAAAATAAAATTGCTTTACACTTATCATGCATCTTTATAGTGCTATATCTATCTCAAAATATATAAATGATTAATCTGCATCCAACAATATTTTTTGTCTTTTGTATAGAAGAATTTATTTGTAAAGCAAATAATAGTCATTTTCCCATTCTCAGTAGGAATTTAGATACAAATCCAACTTGCCAAAAGTAAAAGTACGATGCAATAATATATTAGGATTCAAAGGTTCTAGAAGAATAGATACTATTTTTGCTGCTTTAAAAAAATCACTTATATATTCAAATAATGATTATTGATTTGTTTCAGATTCATTATGAAAGAATTTAGAATAGTTCACATATCTTCAAAACATGTCCCAATGATATTTACTTTTAAAATGTTTTTGTTGATGAATATACCTTCATTTGAAAGCTAAAACCAAGGTAAGCACACACACATATACACAAATATACACACAGAGGGAGGGAGAAAAACACAAATTCTACAAAGGTATTTCTAAAACCAATTTGGGATATAATGAAAGCAGTGTTAAAATTTTTATTTATAGGAAGACTAAATGTTTAAAAGAGAAAGTGAGATAAACTAGCAATTCTTAAAAAAATGAGGAACTACAAATGAACGTATAATGGTGGATAATAGAGTATATATTCAGATACATAAAAAGAGATAAAATTAAAGCATTTGACTTTTATCTATCTATATCTAGCTTGCTCGCTACCAATCTTCATTCTGTGCTACCCAACTCCAACCAACAATACACTGTTTTCATTACTATATCTCAGGATACATTTGTATGAAGCCTGCAATAAAGATTCCTGCTTTTAGCAAGAAGTATAAATAAGAATATTTCCTCTTATTTGATTTACAGTATGCTGCAGTACCACCTCCTAAGTGTCTTCATTGATGTTGTCTGTGGCTTGGATGGCTGATAAAGAGAGAAGCTTGAAATACCCTTCAGTAGCCAATAAGGGAATAGAAAAACTGATGTACTTGCTTCCCATTCTAACTTTTCTTCCACAGAAATGGAAAAACAACTCAATGAATTGGCAAAAATTATTCCTCTGATTACTTTTAAATAATCTGGTTTGGGTATTAAGATACCTTGCCATCATGTGAGAGAAGGGAAGAGTCAGGAGATGAGAGACAGGATGAGAGGCAAATTCTAATAAGTAGAAAACCACTCTACCTGGTCTGTCCAGAAGCATCTATCATAGAATCATAGTTTGGAAAATACATTAGAGATCTTCCAATCAAAATGTCTGTCCAGGGCAGGAATCCCCAAATGATTATATATATTGAGAGTATTTGCACCAAGACAAATTCCTTGTGTGTCCAACCACACTTGACCAATAAAGAATTCTATTCCTATTCTATTCTATTCTATTCTATTCTATTCTATTCTATTCTATGATTTGAGACAAATGACTATCCAATTTTTATTTGAAAACCTCTGGTGAAAACTTTATTTTATTTATTTATTTATTTATTTGATTTGTCAATCACTTACAAAATAAGAGGTATAAGTACAAACATGAGTAAGAATACAGAAAATAGGTACGATTAAATGGGGACAATAGGACAGGGAAGGGAGGCATGATGGTGCACTTATGCATGCCCCTGACAGACCTCTTAGGAATGGGGTGAGGTCAATAGTGGATAGTTTGAGGTTAAAGGAGTGGGGTTAGAGGATGTAACTACAGAATCAGGTAGTGCATTCCAGGCATTGACCACTCTGTTGCTGAACTTGTACTTTCTGCAATCAAGTTTGGGGCAGTTTACATTGAGTTTGTATCTATTGTGTGCTCTTGTATTGTTGCAGTTGAAGCTGAAGTAGTCATTGACTGGTAGGACATTGTAGCAGATAATTTTGTGTACTACGCTTAAGTCCAACTGTAGATGGTGTAGTTCAAGAATGTCCAAGCCCAAAATTTCAAGTCTGATGATGTAGGGTATTCTATTGCGAGCAGAGGAGTGTAGTACTCTTCTCGTGAAATACTTCTGGACTCGCTCAATTGTATTAATGTCTGATATACAGTGCAGATTCCAGGCAGATGAGCTGTATTTGAGTATTGGTCTACCAAAGATTTTGTATGCCCTAGTTAGCAATATAATATTTCCAGAGGAGAAGCTTCATAAGATTAGATTTACAACTCTTAATGCCTTTTTGGCGATGCTGTTACAATGAGCTCTGATGCTTAGGTCATTAGATATGAGTACTCCTAGGTCCTTGACAGAGTGAGGGTCATCAATGAGGTCATAACCACCTAGTTTGTATTTGGTGTGCTGATTTTTTTTACCGATGTGTAGGATAGAACATTTGTTGGTCGAGATTTGGAGTTGCCAATTGTTTGACCATTCAGACACATAATCAAGGTCACTTTGAAGAGCAGTAGCATTGTTGGTGGTGTTGAATAGTTTTACATCATCCACGAAGAGGACGCAATTGCTTATAAGGTGATCGCAAAGGTCATTTATATAGAGTATAAAGAGTCAGGCAAATCAGACAAAGCAGGCAGGCAGATTGAGCTGCTTGCAGAATCACAGCTTCAGTCCCAGATCTACCTTTCTGCAATCTGCTGCCTGAGTCTCCACTGAAAAATAGAAGCTTCAAACCTAAGGAAGGTACAGCTCTGCTCTCAGGCCACTTCTCCCCCCGCAACACCCTGAATACCACCCCTGTCTGGGCCTCAGGGAAGCCTCATGGGCGGGATGGATGGGGAGGGGAGGAGCCAGCCAGTGGTGAGATTTGCCAGTTCTCCAAACTGCGCAGAATCATAACAATCACGAACTGGTAGAAACCCACCCCTGAGTCTAGTGTTGTTAGTTACTAATTGACCTAGTCCCTGTGTAGTAGCAGCATTATACAGGGTTGCATGTATGGGTTCGGATGTACATTTGTTTAGGGTTCAATCTATAAGAGGTAGATTGAGGTCACCAAGGAAAATAAGATGGTGAGGACAAGAGGCAGCCCACGTCAGCAGTGAAGTTAGTTTGTTTGCATGAACTATGTCATAATCAGGGGCTCTGTAGCATAGTAAGAAGCGGATAATGGTATTTAAGGACAGTTCACAAACTATGGTCTCTGGAAGAGCAAGCTCTTGTGTAATTTGAATCTTTCTTAGATTTAGTGATTTTTTATAGAAGATAGCAACTCCACCCCCTCTACGGATTTCCCGATCTGACCAATAAACATGATATTCTCTGACTGTGGTAATGGAGTCTGGAAAAGATGCATTCAACCACGTCTCACAGACAAATATAATATCGAATGTGGCTGTGTTTAGTAAGATGAGGAATTCATGCATTTTGTTTGTGAGGCATCTTGTGTTGAGTAGTTTGCATTTTAGATATGTAGTAGTGGGTCTGGAGGAAGTAAGGGGCATGCATGCCTATTGTTGGATGTTGGGGTGATGGTTGTTGGGATTTAAGTTGAAGGTCTTGCTTTTGTTTTTTTTTTTTTTATTAGAAAAGTTTATTTACAATATAAAAAGACATACAAACATACAAACGTACAGTCACATATGAATAAAAATACATCACACATTAGTTGCAGATCGGAAGTGTTTTTTCCATAAGCAGTTACAGTCTTATATAATCATAAATATTTCTTCTTATAATATTCGCTTGGTTTAATCTCTATTGTGAAGTTTCCTTTTATCACCTCTTTCGAGTTCTTCTGTCACCTTACGTCTCTATCTCCTGCTTCTATAAATTCTAGTATTCTAATATTTCAAATAACACTCTATTTTCCAACATTTCCATTTCCATTTCCTTCATTTTTATGTTCCATCCAATTATACCACTTTTCCCATATCCTGTAATAATCTGTATCTTCTTTTCCATTTAATTTGAGAGTTAGTCTCTCCATTTCAACACATTCATACATTTTGTTTATTACAATTTGTATAGGCGGAATTATAGGTTCTTTCCATTTTTGCTTAAAACGATTCGAGCCGCTGTTAACAGGTGTGCAATCAGGTATTTGTCTTTTGGAGGAAATTTTTCTTTATCATTCCAAGTAGAAACAGTTCTGGTTTCCACTCCAGCTCACAATTCATCACATCCTCAATCCAATTTTTGATTCCTGTCCAATATTTTTAATTTTTGGGCATGTCCACCACACATGGTAGTAGGTTCCTATTTTGTCCTGACATTTCCAACAGTTTGGATTTGCCCGGGGGAATATTTTTGCCAGTCTAGCCGGGGCCAAATGCCACCTGTACATCATTTTATATTGGTTTTCCTTGTACGCCACTGACTTTGTATATTTTAAGTTTTCTTCCCAAATATCTTCCCAATCATTTAAATCTAATTTGTATCCTATATTTCGCTCCCAGGCTACCATTGATCCTTTTACTAATTGTCCCACTCTTTCCTGTTCTAACAATAATTTGTATAATTTGGATATTAACTTTTCCTCTAATCCCAACAATATTTTGTCCAGATTTGTATTTTTGTTTCTATCCCATATTCCTTTATATCTTTATTATATCTTGATTTAATTTGTAAATAGACCCAATTATCTATTGATATGCCTTCCATCTCCAAATCTTGTTTTGTTTTTAGTTTTCCATCTGTATCCAATATCTGGTAATATTTAAGTTTTTATTCAAATCCATTGTATTTGGATTAAAGGTTGCTTCCATTGCTGAAAACCACCTTGGTATTTTCAGATAATTTTTCTTTCTTATCTCAGCCCAATTTTTAATCAATGCATTTCGAATTATATGTTTTGTAGTATGATTTTGTCTTTTATCCGTCGGGTTCCATAGAAGTGCATGCCATCCTATCTGTAGGTCATGCCCCTCAAGTGTTAATATTCTCCTATTTTCTAATCTGACCCATTCTTTTGTCCATAGCAGACTCGGCTTTGTAATAGATTTCCCAATCTGGCAGTCCCAGTCCTCCTCTACTTCTATCGTCTTGAAGATATTCTCTCTTTATCCTTGCCCTTTTTCCCATCCAAATGAACTTCATTGTCATCTTATTCAATTCCATGAAAATTTCTTATTTGTTAGTATTGGAATAGTCTGGAACAGAAATAAAACTTTGGGAAGAATATTCATTTTAATTGTTGCAATCCTCCCAAGGAAGGATATTTGCAATTTATTCCAATTTTCTAGATCCTTTTGATTTGTTTTAAAATTTTTATGTAATTATCCTCCCACAGCATCATTGTTCTTGCCCTTATCCAAATTCCTAGATATCTTATTTTATTTACTATTTGTAATCCCATAATCTCTTCAAGCCTCTTTTGTTTAGAGATTGTCATATTTTTAACTAACAATTTGGTTTTCCCCTATTTACCTTTAAGCCTGCTAATTCCCCAAAATCATTTATTTCTTTCATTAAAATCGGCCTGTCTCTAAAGGTTCTTCTATTATGAAAGCCATGTCGCCTGCAAATGCCTGTGTTTTATATTCTTGATTTCTAATTTTTGCTCCTCTTATATTTTCATTTCCCTAATTCTCGTTAATAATGTTTCTAAGACTGTAATGAATAATAGTGGTGATAGTGGACAGCCTTGTCTAACCCCTTTTCTATTTTAAACATTTTAGTGGTCTGCCATTTACTAATATATTTGCTTTTTGGGTATCATATATTGCATTTATCATTCTTTCAAAATTTTGTCCAAATTTCATTTTATTAAATTGTTGTTTCATAAAGTCCCAGTTCAAATTGTCAAATGCCTTCTGTGCATCTAAAAAGATTAGAGCCATTTGGTTGCTTGGGTGGCATTCATAATATTCTAGTATATTTATTATTATTCTTATATTATGTCTAATCTGTCTTCTCGTAAAAATCCATTTTGGTCTGTGCTAATTTTCCCACTAATAATTCCTTTTAATCTTTGTGCCATAATTGTCATGAAAATTTTATAGTCAGTATTTAAAAGCGATATTGGTCTATAATTTTGATTTGATTACTGTTTGTATCTTCTTTGGGTATGAGTGTTATATATGCCTCCTTCCAAGAATTGGGAATTTTGGCTTTACCCAATGCTTCATTACATACTTCTAAGAAAGTATTATTTAGTATGTCTCCCATCTTTTATAATATTCACTTGGATATCCATCTGGACCTGGTGTTTTATTATTTTTTGCTTCTGAATTGCTTTCTTTAATTCATCTATTGTTATCTCTTTATTTAACAGATCTCTTTCTTCATCAGTAAGTTCCTGTATATTTCCTTCCGCTAAGTATTCTTTTATTTTAAACACTTCTACCTTTTCTTGTTTATATAATTCCTCAAGTATTTTCTTGCAATTTCTTTCTTTTTCCAGATCAACCTCAAGATCTCCATTTTCATTCTCTAAATATTGTATCGTTCTTTTCTTTTCCTCTTTCCTCAATTTGTATGCTAACCATCTCCCCGGTTTATTTGCATATTCAAAGTAATTTTGTTTTGTATATTGTAATTTTCTGAGGAGTTCCTCTTGCTCCAGTATATTAAGTTCATGTTTTTTTGGTTAATGCGTCTTTGGTTTGCTCACTATCTGGCCCTCTCTTTTGTTTATTCTCTAATTTTGCAATTTCTTTTATTAATTCATCTTGTTTCTTCCATCTTTCCTTGTTTCTATTTGATAGATATGCAATTGATATTCCCCTGGTATAAGCTTTAATTGTATCCCACATGTTTTGTAGGGATGTATCTTCTTTTTTATTAAAATTGTAAAAGCTTATTAATTCCTCTCTAATTTTTGCAAATATTTTTCTTCTTTCAGGATCTGAGAATTTAGTGACCATCTTCGTTCTTTCCTTCCCCCTTCTTTCCAAATTAAGGATGTTGGATTATGGTCAGCCCATATATTTGTTAAGATTTTTGTATCAAAGATTTCTTTATTTAATTCACTATTTATCCAAATCATATCTATTCTGGACCAGGATTTGTGCGGGCTGGAGTGGAAAGTATACTGTGTACTTTGGATTCCTTTTCCTCCATATATCTTCCAATCCAAATTCATCTGCCATTTCAAAAATATTTTTGGTAACATATTTCGCTTTTGATATTGTTTACATTCCGATTCATAATCTTGCCTATTATCAGATATTGCGTTGTAATCCCCATCAGACAAATCCTTGGGTTGCCAATTTCTATCAGTTTCTCGATAACTTTTTGTAAAATTCTTTTTGATTTTGTTTGGCATAGATTCCAACAACTAAAGTTTTCTTATTATGTATCTCTATTTCCACCATTAATATTCTTCCCTCTGTATCATTGTATATCGATTTTGCATTCAAATCTTCTTTTATGTATAATACTACTCCTCTTTTTCTTTCCACTGCTAAAGCCATAAATGCTTTTCCAAGTTTTCTGTTCTCAAGATACCTTTTGTCCTGTTCTTTTATGTGGACTTCTTGCAAACATATTATATCCCATTGTTGTCTTTCCAATCTACCGAATATTTTTTCCTTTTGTTTGGACTATTTAGTCCATTGATGTTCATTGATATTAGTTTTATTCCCCTTCCCATTTGGTCTTCTCTTCTCACTAATATTACGTTTTGCCTATTGTCTGACTTCTGGTCTTCACTCCCACCTCTCTCTCCTTCCTTCTTCACGGGCCATTGGTTCTCTGTCCCCTCCTTCCTCTCCCTTCTCTCCTCTTCACTCCGACTCTTAAATCTTCCTGGCTTGCATTCCTCGACTCTTCTCTGCTGCTCAATTCTCCACTAATCCTCCTGTTTGTTTAAAATCTTTGAGCCTTCGCTAAGTTGTCAATTCTAGTTCTTCTACCCTCCCATGTTACTAATATCCCTTCTGGGTCGTTCCATCTGAATAGAATGTTTTTTTGTTTAGATGATTTGTGAGGAATCTATATTCCTTTCTTTGGTCTCGACTCTCCTTGGGATCTGCTTTAATATTATAACCTGTCTACCGTTATGTTTTATCGTCTCATCCCTGGTCATTCTATAAATTATCTCTCTAACCCTTTTTCGTATCTGACATGAACCTCCCTTGGGAGTCCATGTCTTCTGGCATAAGATGTATAAACTCTATAAGCTTCATCGATCTCTATTACCATCTGATCCCTATCTTTTTGCAGAATAGCTGCCAATAATTCTGCCATTACCAAAGTCAAGTTTTCCCCTCTTTCCTCTTGTATGTTCTGGAACCTTAAGTAATATGAGGCTCTGTCCAATTCTAGAAATGTCAACGCTCGTTCGTTTCCTTATGCTGGTCTTTGATTTTCTGTTCTATAGCTTCCACCTTCTTCCCTGTTTGATCTGTTCTTTTTAATCGTTATAATTTTCTCCTCATTTGTCTTTGTTGTCTCCTGTAACTGTCCTAATTTCCCTCTAGAGTTTTTAATTCATTTTCATCTCCCCAATTCACTTTTCAATTCTGCTCTCATCTCTTCTCTTTCCTTCTTACTCTCCACGTGATTATTCATCATGGATTCTTGCATCGTCAGCATCATGTTTTGCAACGCCTGTAAAGTATTTTGTATTGTTTGGGTCTGGTGTTAGCTTTCTCGGATGTCAACATCCCTCTATAGTTTTTTGGGAGGAAGTCGCGAGGTGTAGATGGAGGTACAGTTGTCACTCCCTTTTTCACTGTTTTGGTAGTAGTGGAAGTTACTGTTGACATTTCTTTTATAATTTTTTGTTGCTCTTTGATAATTCTATTTATATTTCCCCACGTCTTATTTCCAATTATCATCTACTAGAGGTCCCTCTATTCCGATATTCTCACACAATCCAGTCTAATCAAAAATAAAAAGCAGAGGAACCTAACCTTATTATTATTATTTTTTTTTCGTTGATTTTGAAGTTCAATATTTCACTTAATAATCTTGGAGGGGGGGACAGAGAGTGAAATCACATTACATTTCTAGCACGAAAAATCCAAGAAAGTAGAAATATAAGGAAAAAGAAAGGAAAAGAGAGATATCTAAGTATTGCAGGCACGTCAAGTAAAATAGAATGATATATGATATATGATATATCTCTATAAAAAAAGAAAAAGACAAAGGCAACTATCAGTTCTTATTGTTCTATAAAAATAGATACTTAATATAAATCACTACTTATCTGTCCACAATATTCTTGTGCTAAGAAGTTTAAATCAGTAATCTTATCTTGTATATAAATTAGTAATATAATTAAAGAATTAAGTATTAAATTTGTAAATAACAAAGTGCAAAAGTTCTTAACTTCTTATAACGCTCTATAATAATATACCAACCCTATAAGCTTTTCCCAGATTATACTCTAAGTCTAACTATATCTGTATATAAGTATAATATTAAGTAATATAAAGTCGTTTAAAATATATGAAAAGAAGTACAAAAATTAAACACAGTGGTATCGTGTAGTAGTGAACTCCTTCCGGTCTTTGGGTTGCTATTCTTCACTCGGGTTATCCAATTGTCCAAATGTCAATGGCCGCCAGAGAACAAAAAATGCACTGTCACAATGGTGGAACTTCCCTTAATCTTCCTTCCGATTGATTTAAACCGCAGTCCTTGCCTCGAAAAAAACGTTCTGTTTTCCTTTCTCTTTAAGCAGCAAAAGTTTAAGCAACAAAAGTTTCCAAATGTTAATTGATTTGAATTAGTTTTGTAACTTTCCTTTTTCTTGGTTTTGCAGTGTTGCTCACTTTCTAAAGTAAGTGAAAGTTTGCTTTCTCTTTTCTTTTTTTAATTTTTTAATTGATTTTATTTAGTAATTACACATAACCAAACAAATAAACACTGACATAAACAAAGCGTAAAACATATACTATAGTCAACCAAGTGCTAGGCTCATGACATTCATTGTCCATCATTTGTTAAGTCCAATTCAAAAAGTCAGTTAAGTCTTTTTCTTGTCTAACCATCCATAGAAGTTATTCCAAGTTCTGTAATAGTCCGTTTCTTCCTTATTTTTAATTTCCAATGTCAATTTGTCCATTTCTCTTGCTCCATTATTTTCTTCATAAGCTCCGCTTCTGTTGGAGTTTCAGTGTTTTCCACTTCTGTGCAAAGGCCATCCTTGCGCTGTGATAATATGAATCATTAAATAGAAGATTTCCTTCGGATATGTCTCATTGGTGATTCCCAGTAAAAAAAATTCTGGTTTAAAATTAAACTCTACATCACAAATTTCTAGTAAGCATTGATGTATTCCTTTCCAATATTCTTGGGCCTTTCCACAACTCCACCATATGTGATAGTATGTACCTCTTTCCTTATTGCACTTCCAACAAAGAGAGGAAAATTTATTGTTCATTTTAGATAGTCTTGCTGGTGTTATATGCCATCTGTAAAATAATTTATACAGGTTTTCTTTAAATGGAATTGCAAGAGTTATTTTTTTATTTCTGGTCCAAATATTTTGCCAATCGTTCAGGGCAATACTATGACCAAAATCTCTCATCCAGCGTATCATTGTTTCTTTAACAATTTCTTCTTCCAACTTAGTTTGTAGTAATACTTGATATGTTTTTAATCATTTTACATCTGGCCCTAACAAGATTTCATCTAATTCGTCCTAGTTTTACTAATACCCAATTCCTTTTGTCTTCTGCGTGTTTAGCTTGGAGTTGTAGATAGGCCCATTCCAATCTATTCCCTGTTCATTCAACAGCTGTCTAGTTTGCAAATCTCCTTTTTCATCTAACAGTTCTTCATAAGTAATGATTTTATCGTGTCTTAGCAAGTGTGGATGCATCAAAGCCTCTAATGTTGATATCCAGATTGGTATTTGAATATACATTTGTTTCTTAATTTTGAACCAGGTGTGTAGAAGTGTTTGTCTTACTTTGTGTTTCAAAACATAGCTGTGTCCCTTTAAACTATCTTGTCTAAGAAAAGAGTGCCATCCTGTCTGGAGATTATAGCCTTCTAATGTTAGTATCCTTGTATTTGTGTGGTTTATCCAGTCTTTTATCCAAGTCATAATTGCAGCACTATAATACAGCTCCCAATCGGTAGACCAAATCCCCTCTTTCAGTTGCATCTTGTAATAATTTTAATTTTATCCTTGGTCTCCTTCTTTGCCAAATAAAATTTGATGTCAGTCTATTTAATTCATCAAAAAGGTTTTTAATTTTATGGGAGCATTTTGAAAGAGAAATAGAATTTTTGGTAATATATTCATTTTGATCGTAGCTATCCTGCCCATAAAGGATAATTTTAAATTGTCCCATCTTATTAAATCTTCCCTTATTTGTTTAATAAGTGGGTCATAATTATCTTTCTTGAGTGTGCTATATCTGGGGATATAATAATTCCTAAATATTTAATTTTTTCGACAATTTCAATGCCCATTGTTAAGGTCAATAATTCTTTCTGTTTACTGTCATGTTTTAGTGATCATTTTTGTTTTCTTTATTTATTTTTAATCCTGCTACTAAACCAAATTCATCCAATTTTTGTAAAGTTTAGGTCCTGAAGATTGAGGTTCTTCCAGAATGAAAAAGGGTCATCTGCAAATGCCTGTAATTTAAATTCTTCCCTTTTACTTTTAATCCTTTTATATCATTGTCTTTTTGATTGTTCTAATTAAAGCCTCTAATGTCATAATGAACAACAGTGGTGACAATGGACAGCCTTGTCTGTTCCTTTTTGTATTTGAAACTTTTCTGTAAATTCCCGTTAATTAAAATTGTAGCATATTGTTTTGATAGATAGCCTTAATTATATTAGAAAATTTGGGTCCTAACTTCAAATATTCACTCTGCTGTAAAATAAAGTCCCATTTCACATTATCAAATGCCTTTTGGGCATCTAAGAATAGCAATGCAGCTTGTTCTGCGCTCGATCCTCATAGTACTCTAATATATCCAACGCTACTCTGATATTGTTTCTGAGATGTCTCTGAGGGAGACCATTTTGGTCCGGGGATATGAGTTTATTGAGTATTTTTTAATCTCTCTGCCAGGATCGTCATAAAGATTTTGTAGTCTACATTAAGGAGAGAGATTGGCCTATAATTCCCTGGTTCTGTTAGATGGAGCCTGATTTAGGAATGATAGATATTTTAGCTTCTTGCCATGATTGAGGACAATTCCTTTATCTAAAACTTCATTGAAAATTTTTACCATTTCTTTTCCTAAAATTTCTTGTTGTGTTTTATAAATCTCTGCTGGTAAGCCATCTGGACCTGGGACTTTATCTATTTTTGTTTGTTAATTGCCACATAGATTTCTTGAAGGGTTATAGAATGGTTTAAGCGCTTTTGATCTTCTTCTGAAATTTTGTGAGATCTGCATTTTTAAGTATTTTAAAATTTGGTCTTCTGTAACATAACTTGTCTCTGTGTATAAATCTTTATAGTATTTTTGAATAATCTGCCTTTTATCCTCCTCTTTATAACATATATCCCCTTGTTCATTTCTTAATTTAGTAATCCATCTTTTTCATTCTGTTTTTAAGCTTAGAGGCTAACCAACGTCCTGGTTTATTTGCATTTTCAAATTGGTATTGTTTTGTCCTCTTTAGTTTCTGGGCTAGTTCTTCTTTCTCAGTTAAATTTATTTTGTGTTTAATCTTATTCAATTGAGATTTGATTTGCTCGTCTTGTGGGGTGGCTTGTAATCTTTCGTGCCATTCATCATATTCCTGCTGTAGTTTTATTTTCTTTTGTCTTTTTCTCTATTTTTCTGGCCATATATTTAATAGACACTCCTCTCATCACTGCTTTAGCAGTATCCCAATGTTTTGAAGGGAGGTGTCATGAGGGTCATTTTCTTGAAAAAAAATTCTAATTCTCTTGTCAATATTTTATTAAAAACTTCATCTTTTAGAATCGATCTCTGGAGCATCCAATTGTTTGATTGTGGTTGTTGCCCTTCCCATCTAAGCCTAATCATATTATGGTCTGCTAGTGTAGTTGGTTCCATTGTTATGTCTAAAATTCCTGAGTTTAGTTTTTGGTCGCCCAAACCATGTCAAGTCTTGACCAGGACATGTGACGGTTAGAGTAATGAGTAAACTGTTTTTGTTCATGTTCCTCTCTCCAGACATCACTAATATTAAATTCCTTCATGAGATCAAAAATATTTTTGGTAATTTTTTTTCTTTTCTAGATTGGTATTATTTCCTTTATAATCTAATAGTTTATTTGACTGCATTAAAATCTCCTGTAATAAATAACTGTTGATATTGCAATTCTTTGAGTTTATCATATAATTTCTGAAAGAAGAATTCTTGGGGGCCATTTGGAGCATAAATTACCACTAATAAACATTTAATTTGTCCAAGTTCAACTTCTACCATAAGTAACCTACCGTCTTTGTCAGAGTATATTAGTGAAGCAGGGATTTTATCTTTTATATAAAGTACTACTCCTCTTTTTTTTTTTGATCTAAAGCCCAAAACATATTACCTAATTTTTATTCTCTAATAGATGTTTCTGTTTTTGGGTGATATGGACTTCTTGTAGTGCTATAATGTCTGCTTTTTGAGTTTGTAAGTGCTTAAAACCTTTTTCCTTTTTACTGGTGAGTTTAATCCATTTATATTCCAAGAGATAAGGTCAGATAGGTTTGCATTTTATTGGATCCTATATTTAGCGCTTCTTGTGATTCTGATGTCCATGAGTTCTTCTGGGACTTCTGGATTTCTCTTGCTATCATCTGTACTATCAGTTATATTTACCTTTTATATGTCTCTAATCTTTTCCTTTCGACTCTCCTAGCTTCCTCCCTGTCTTCATCTACTCCTTCCCTATTTAATTGTTGATCAAAAACATCTCTGCCTTTTCTATAGTATCGATTTTATATTTCTTGTCTTGCCAGGTTACCATTATACCTTCTGGGATTAACCATCTAAATTAATATTTTGTTTTATCAATTTGGTCGTTAGAAATTGATATGGTCTTCTTAAATCTCTTATTTTTGGGGTTTGTTTAAGAATTATTATTGTTTTGTCGGCATATTGTAAAATATTATCTCTGGATCTATATAGAATTTCATCTCTAAGTGATTTCTTGACAAATTTAACGTGTATCTCTCTTGGTAGGTTAAATCTCCTAGCATAGTTGGTTTGGACTCTGTAAGTCAATTTCCCTCATTAATTAGATCTCCTTTTTGCATCTCTAGTGTGCCAGCTAGAATATCTGTCATAACCTCCCATAAATTTTCTTCCCTTTCTTCCTTCACGTTTTGGAATCTTAAATAGTGTGCAGCTTTTCTGACTCGAGATGGATGATTGCAGTTTCTAATTCTTTGTTCTCTCTTTTAACTTTTCTGTCAACTCATCTACTCTCTTTTCCTCTTTAATCACCTTTGTTTCTATTTCTAGTATTTTTCCTGATTTTTCCTCATCTCCTGCTGAAATATTTCAAATTTTTCGTCTATCTTTTGTATCTTATCTTTCAAATCTACTTTAACCGATCCAATTTCCTCTTTCATCTCCTCATGATTTTTAACCATCATCTCCTGCATGCTTAGCAATAAACTTTGTAAATCCTTGGAGGAATTTGCACGTTCTTTAGGGAGCGTTTCCTCGATTGTCTTTTGTGCAGAGGACTCTGCACTGTCATGGTGGTTGATAATTGGTTAGGAGCTTTCCTAACTGTGCCAGTCCTTATTAATAGTACTCGTCATTTTTTCAAATTTCACTTGAAGTTTTTCACAATATCAATTAACTTCACTTTTCCCCTTATTTCTTTCCACCCAAATCAAGTTTATATCCCAATCTCCTCCCTCTTTTGTTTTAGTATAAACAGATTTATCTTAATACATATAACATAGATATGCTTATTCAATATTTAATTATCCTTATCTAGTATCTCTTCTAAATTGAGAGCATAAAAATAATTCTTTCCTAGGACAACAATTCTAGTAAAACGCTTATCAATTATAGTTATATGATTCAGTGGTTTTAAGTAAATACTTATTTGGAATATTAAGATATTAAGAGAGTATTAGCAAACTATTGACAGTTATTTCTTAATATACAATAATAGTTAGAAAAAAAGTAGAAAGGCAAAAGGTGAAAATATGATTATAGAAATTTTTCAAGTATAAGAAGGAGAAAGAGAAAAGAAAGAAGAAGAAGAAACAAAGTCGAGAAAGTATCTATCTAAAAGTTACAAGCTTAAAGTTTAGAAAG